>JAVTVY010002737.1:0-36555 GCA_036873755.1 Hanleya hanleyi | reverse complement strand
GGTGCAAAATAACCCTTTGCAACCTTAATTTCCTTTGGGCAACCAAATTCTGCCCGAATCGGAATGCATTCGGAGGTGTTGGTTGACTATCTGCATCACAAGCCTCAATAGAACCATGCCAACCTCTAGGGTACAGTGTATAGCCTTGTATGGACCAGGGCTAAATATAGGCAAGTAGTCAGACCTTCATTTATTCTGTAACGGAATGAACGATCGACATGAAAACTTGACTAAGCTAATTAACTGTTTTCATCGAAAAAGAGGTGGATATCATTTGAAACTAATAATTCATGAAGACTGTGCTGGTGTTATGGAGTTAACATTAAATCAGATAGAATAAATACTGCGACGTTGGCACTCGACCCATGAATGAAGAAAGATGGTGGTCAGTCGCCCCTGGAAAACTTGAGATTTCAGATGCTTCTTAACCAATTTTCGACCCATTTCAAGTTACATTTCAAGGGGGAGGGGGCAAAGTGGTCCTTGGTCCCCACGTGCACTCTTTGTGCATCGAGGGCCTTCTGCCGTCCATCCATGTTCCTTGGACACTTGGTGATAAATGTTTGGATGAACTGAATTTTGATGTTGGCCAGGAATGTGCGAGATCTATCTGCCAGTACACATGGAACGGATAGTTGGTTACGACCTCTCCAATTTGATGTATGTTTGGCATTTATAAATATAAATGGAGGTTTCTCTGATTTTGCTCCAGCTGGACTTCAAATCAGAACAGCTGAACTAGCAATATCTACTTGCTTTACAACAGATAACATGGTCATTGATGAATTCACTATCGGGTTTTGTAAAGAGAGAGCTTACAACTCCAAAGTAGTGCAGTGCATCACATTTTGAAAATAGATACTGGGCTCATGGTTATGTCAAAATGAAATAGAACGTTTGGTTTTGCCAGTGAACTGTTTTTTCTAAACCAAACTGCACAGCATCCGCTTAAGTGATATTTCACACTTTGAAACAAAACCAAATTAAGAAGGTAAGCTATACAATTCTATCTTCTATGACCGAGGTACAGTGGGAGATACAAATGTCTCCTCTCCCTTGCAAATTTATTAACTAGAAACTTGAGAATCTTCAGGAGAATTAGAGACACTGTTGTCGGAGCCACTTTGAGATTTCAGCCATTTTCAAAATTACTTTCTTTGATAGCCTATAGTATTGGACCCTTCTACGGAGGGCCAATGTCTGGCTGATGCAGCAACAACAACATTTACCCAGTTAGACGACAGATTTTGAAATGGAAAGCGAGGCCGCGCTATGTCATCGGTCAACTGAGACAATCACGTGGTTGTGTATGAAGATTGGGATGGCTCCTATAAATAGAGATCCAATGAGAATGCTCATCTTAGTTTAAAATGGCGGGGTCGAATGACCAATCACTTAAGGGGAGACAACTGGAACAGTACAGAGACACGTTAATATCGTGAATAACAGAGTCCTGCAGTCTTTCTTTGAGGACCACCAAGAATGAAATAGCCATCGAAATCATTATACGTCAACATTGCTGGAAAGAAGAGGAAAATTGCTGAAATACAAAGTTCCATTATGTTCTCGATTATCCAAAGCAGGGGACTTGCAAATCTCTCACCCTGGAGAACTCAAAGGAAAATCTCCCATCCTGGAGAGCCCAAAGGAAAATCTCACACCCTAGAGAGCCCAAAGGAAAATCTCGCACCCTGGAGAGCCCAAAGGAAAATCTCACACCCTGAAGAGCCCAAAGAAAAATCTCGCACCCTGGAGAGCCCAAAGGAAAATCTCCCACCCCGGAGAGCCCAAAGGAAAATCTCCCTCCCTGGAGAGTCCAAAGGAAAATCTCCCACCCTGGAGAGCCCAAAGGAAAATCTCCCACCCTGGAGAGCCCAAAAGAAAATCTCGCACCCTGGAGAGCCCAAAGGAAAATCACCCACCCTGGAGAGCCCAAAGGAAAATCTCCCACCCTGGAGACCCCAAAGGAAAATCTCCCACCCTGGAGAGCCCAAAGGAAAATCTCCCACCCTGGAGAGCGAAAGGAAAATCTCCCACCCTGGAGAGCCCAAAGGGAAACAGCCCAACAGATGAAACATTCAAAGATTTTGATTGTGGGTATTTTTTTCATATTTTAATTGTGAATGTACAATGGATACCACATCTCAAGCTTTCCCTTCTGGCTTGTTAAAAACATAGGTAAGACAGCATTTCCCACAGTACTGTCTATCGAAGTGAGACGCCATGAATACACCGGCTCCGCATTCCTCATTAGGACACTCTCGCCTCAGCCGTGTGATTTTACCATTTTCGTCAACCTGAAAGACAAGCAAATGGGAAATATTCACAGAATGTTACTATCAGGTATCCATTAAAGCACAATCAAAGAAGCACCAGTCCACAAACTTTTCATGCAGAGCATGTAAAGAGAAAATGAAAGTGGATGAAAGATGCCTATTTATCTTTTTTTCAGTTTATTATCTTTTGCTATTATTTGACTAAATACTATCATTCTGGTTGCTCAGAAATAATGATAAAATGTTGAAATCATGTTTATCATATGGTGTCCTAAGTACGAAACATCATCGCAACCTCAAGATTTTCTTCAGTGTTAATTTCCTGCTTCCTTACATAATCTGATTTTAGTGGCATTTACTGGTATGTGTAATAGCTTTTCATATTTTCCTTACTATATTCTTCATGCTTTAGTTGATGATGGAAATACCAGTCTTATCAAGGTCATTATGGTATATTGGAAGTAGTTTACGTCCTAGTAGCATAGAAATGTACTCCAAAGTTGGCATCTCTAGTCCTGCTGATTTCACAAATGATATCCGCATTGCTGACCGGCCCTTGTTTGACAATAGTTTGTTATGTCACATCAGACTGCCTGACTGGATATCAATACTTGTAACATTTGGGCAGCTGGTCTTATGCGACGTCACAGGAAAGATAAGTGTGATGGTGTGCAAATCTGAATTCAGCTGAGCTAGAGATATCAACTCGTTAAAAGATCTGGCAGACAAAATTCTTCAAATTAAAGTCAAAGTCAAGTAGATAAACCGATATTTCTATCATCATTCAACTTATATAAAATGAAAACTCTAAAAACCTTTGCGTTTCCCATTTAACAGTTTTGGTATCAGAAAGAAAGTGACCAGAACACCAAGCCTGAATGTAATATAAGACATTTTCAATTAGCCCCTCCATCAAACAAAATAGGTATCTCTCATTATCATGTTTGACTTTAATCATGGTGATGAAATTTTTAAGGGGGATTTTACGAAAATGTCCCATACCAATCGTGCAAGATTAGAACCATCTTAACACTGATTCATTATGCTTATCTTATTATGTTCACCATACGTACCACCAGATCATATCCGGTGTAACTAATGCATTGAAATATATCAATTATAAACTGCAGTGCTGGCCACAAGGGGGGGGGGAAGTACAAATGCCACGAGCAACCCATCTCTGTCTCACTTCAAAACTTCTTTCAGGCCAGCAAATCAGATTAATGGGAAGTAACTATGCTGCAGCATGACTTACGTTCATTTCTAAGCCAGTGACTCAAACTGATGCCTCTCCGGAAAATTTTGTTTGAGTGAGTGGTGACCCACCTCCCGTAACCAGCATAGTGATGTAACTGCTATCATTTGGAGAAAGTGATGAGTTGGATTTATCTTAGGTTACTCCACACTTACATAACTGAATGAATACATTTACCTGTAATACTGGTTGCTCAGAAATTATGATAAAATGTTGAAATCATGTTTATCATATGGTGTCCTAAGTACGAAACATCATCGCAACCTCGTGATTTTCTTCAGTATTACCTGTTGCTTTCTTAAATAATCTGTTCTTCAGCGGTATTTACAGATATGGGAAATCAGGTTATCCCACCCGATTTTACCACATTGAAGACACTGAATCACTTTAGTGGATACTCAAGATACACAAGCTACCTTTCATCAATCAAGTTTCCTTCTGTCACTGAAACAAACATGGCACATCTTTCAGGACGGAGGTGTTGTGGTTGTTTCAGAGTATTTCGGAAATTGCTGAAATGTGCACGCCTGAAGAAAATGACATTGCATGAGCAATGGCATTTAATTTCTCGACTTGTTAAATATTGAGCATGCAAGCATGTAACCCAACAATAAAGTGAAAACCTTCCACTTAGGCTTTGTCACTTATGGAATAATCTTCTGCAAAATAGAGACAAACAAGATTACCATGCAAATACTGGTAAGGGCGATTCATTTATATGCTGTTCAGCAATTTTCGAAATACTCTGTAACAGTGAGTGAGTAGTAGGGTTTAACATCGTTTTCAACCTTGTTTCAGTCATATCACGACAGTGCCTTCATGTGTCAGAACACGATAGTGCTCACAGTTCCTATTACCCTGGACACTGATCAGCCCAGCCAGTACAGCACCCGGTCATCCATCCAAGTGTTGACCGAGCTTAACGTTAACAACAACACTCGGTTCATTAACACCTTAAGAGTTTTGGTATCAGGAAGAGAGTGGTGATCAGAACACCAAGCCTTGTTTATAAGCCTAAGACATTTTCATTTAAGGGGAATTTGATGAAAATGTCCTGTGCAGGGCTTCGTTTTTAGCGCGAGTGATAGCTCACCTGCACGCAAACACTCACCTAAATTCATGTCACGAGAGTGATTTATAGCTCACGTAAACTGTCACATTTTATGTTGTATTCTATTGCAACCACTCGCCGGACTTTCAAATAACCTCTCCTAAATATTTTTACGTGAGCTATTTTCAGCTCCTGTAGTAATTCTAAACACGAAGCCCTGCCTGTGCCGATTAGAACATTTCGAACACACTTGGCTCGTGACTGGCAAATTTATTTTATCCAATAGAGCAAGATTAGGACCATCTTAACACCACTGAATCACAATCTCCTGTGTGGGGAACTAATTGAAATATACCAATTATAAACTGTGGTGCTGGCCACGAGAGAAAAAAAAAAAAAAGTACAAGTGCCATGAGCAACCCATCTCTGTTTCACTTCAAAAATTCCTTCAGACCAGCAAATCAGAGTAAATGGGAAGCAACTACACATGTATCATGCAACACGACCCATGTACATTTTTAAGCCAGTCAATTCTTAACTGATGCCCCTCCTGAAAACCTTGTTTGAGTAAGAGGTGACCCACCTCCCGTAACCAGCTTAGTGATGTAACTGCTATCATTTGATGAAAGTGATGGGAGTTAGAGTGATCTTGGCAAATTCCACACTTATCTGAATGAATACTATCATTCTGGTTGCTCAGAAATTATGATAAAATGTTGAAATCATGTTCATCATATGGTGTCCTAAGTACGAAACATCATCGCAACCTTGTGATTTACTACTAGATACATGTACATGTAGTAGCAGAGTGTTAGCCAGGAATTGAAACTGTGGTGACGAAATTCCAAATTTTTAGACGTTTTCCTGACAACGGTGTCCACTTCCTATCTCTTCCATGTTTAATTTAGGATGCAGAAATAGGTTCCAAAAACACACCTTGGCCCCCCTCTGGATAACAGCCCGGATGATACATTTTTTAATGTTTGACACCTACTGGTTTGACAGTGATTTTCACCCGGAGTTGAAGCTCACCTTGTAATATTTGAGTACAGCAAGCTTAACCTTCTTCTTCTTGTGTTTGTTCTTTTTGGGTGTGGTGTAATTCTTCTTCTTGCGCTTCTTGGCGCCACCTCGCAGCCTCAGTACCAGATGGAGTGTGGACTCCTTTTGGATATTGTAGTCCGACAACGTGCGTCCATCCTCGAGCTGTTTGCCAGCGAAGATCAGACGCTGTTGGTCAGGGGGGATCCCTGGAAGTCAATGATAAACATTCCAATTTGGTTGTAGTTGTCAAGATTTCTAAACACTGACCAAGAATGCAATATCAATACCAAAACTACATGTATAACATACACTTGCAAGGTTCTTCAAGGCTAATCAGACTAACCTCCGCAGTCACAACCACCTCATGGTGGCATAATATTACCTCAGCCACCCGGTACCCGTCAGACTTTTGGACAGGATTCCCGCGAGCAGCGCACCGCCGGAAATGACATCATATATAGCATAACTGATGTTTGTTGACCATTTTGGTTAGTTTTCAATTCTGCAGAATACCTCTGTTGACCTAGTAGCATTAAAAAGAATGATCTGAAAATTATTTTCCCGTTTATATGAACAGAGCATATGAAAAGTAGTTTGCTCATGTGCAAAACTGAACTTGTTCGGTCGGATTCAAACTACAGCGAGTTTTCCCCTATACGTCATAGCAACATTGTAAAGGTCATCTTTTGCTATGGTGCCAGTGGGCAGGAGTAAAGTGAAGTGAGCCTGTCAAATGGAGCATACGCTGTGGGGAGGTTGGCGCTGGCGGTACAATCACAGACTAAGGAAGACCACTCTCAATGAGGCAATTAACATTGATTGGTAGCCAAATAACAAATATCGTAATCAAAGAATTGAGTTTACTTGCAAAGTCCAAAGGCATCTTTACGAGCTAGAGCAGGTTTCAACTATTGATGTAAGCTGGTAAAATTTGAATGCTTCAACCAGGGTTCTGTACTCAAATCTATCCCTCAGCATAAGAATTATTAACATAGATCATCATACTCTAAACTGTAGCAAAAAATGTCTAAATTATCAATTTCTCCACAACAGATTCTTTCCTGGTTGCTCAGAAAATTGGTAACGCATAGGAGAATAATCATTGAGCTCAGAAGTGTCCTAAGCTTGTCATCATTGCACCAGAAGAGCTGTTTGTGAGGGGATATATCTTTGACCTAAAACCGTTAAATGTTTCCCAATTTCACATAGTGAACAGTTACTGAAAACATTAGCTCAAAATGAATCGGTCGAGCTACTGGAACAAATCCAGCAATACTTATGTCAAAATCCACCTTTGGTTTGGTGTTCCTTTCAACCTCAGCTAAGTAAAATTAATTGACCCCTGACTGTATGACTGTGGGTATCTCCCTCTCAATCAATAGTTTGAAATTATATGCAGCATGAACAGCATATGAAATGTCATGGTCACTAGTTTGTGGAAGCAAGTACAAGTCAATAAAAGGTAACTTTTCAGCTGAAATAAAATAATGGTGCCATTTGAATGGCTGTTTACCAAACTGTGAGTCATTTTGAAAGAATCCACCACTCCCAAATAAGAAAGATAAGGCCCTTCTTAATTATGGGAATCCCTCCAATAGTTCAATAACATGAAGCGAGATTTACTATCAAATCAGGATGATCAAATGACCTTGTACCTTTAGATGGGTAAATAACCCCAGGTCAGGTGCAATAGAGAAGTACCAAAATATGATACCTCCACTGCAAGAAATTGTTCAACTGGCATGAAGTACAATGTTATATACTCAGAAAAGTTTCAAGGCACAGAGTCATCATTTTCGAGTAACAGGGCCGTGCAGTAGTGCATTCGTGCAAAATATTTGATTCCGAGGTGAAAACAATTCTTATTGTTCTCTGTAAACATATGAAGATAAACGATAATCACAATCAGATTTGGTCTAAGACTACTTATCGGAACAGCGAGTATGCTGTTGTATCAAGCTGGTTCTGGTTATCTTTTATCTTCATATGTTTATAGGAAGAAATATGAAGTGTTTTCACCTCAAAATTGGCGATTTTGAACGAATGCACTACTTTACGTCCCTGTTATTCGAGAATGATGAGACTCCGTGCCTTGAAACTTCTCTGCGTATATACAATATAATATTGTACTTCATGCCAACTGGACAATTTCTTGTATATGTAATATTTTATTTTTGGTACTTCTACTGCACCTGTTCTGGGGCCAGTTACCCACCTAAACATTCGTGGTCCTTTATTAGAACAGGAAATTGAACAAGTTTCTTCAAAATCATGCAGATAATCCATTTTTCTTTGTTATTTATGTTATTTTAGAGGGTAATCAAATTCATTAGGATGGTCGATTGAATTCTGTCCCCAAGTTTTGGGGTGATTGAAATTTTGGGGTGATTGAATCCTGAAGATTGCTTTTGGTGTTTCATACAAAATACCCCAGTAACGAAAGGGAAGGAAGCCATGTCACAAACAGGAGTTATACGACATACAAAGTTAACAAATGGATAGAACTCCTTGTCACAGGGCTGAAAATGAGGATCAAGATAGAGATGAAAACTTGTTGAAAGAATTAGGCACCAATACTCAACCTCCAAACAGGGTTATCTCCCCTTGTGCCATGTCGATCAACCCTGCCCTGTACCTAAACATTTCACAAAATCTGTATCTTGCCAGTCGAACAACATATTGAATACCAAGATATTAAATTTTTCAGACCTGAATGTGCGCGATCCATTGATTCCGAAAAAGATTGCCGATTTTTCCAAACAAATGACAGTTAGCTTTGATGTAGTGTGGTTCTTGTTGCAAAGAGGAATTCTCACTTCTCACTACTCAGACAATTGGTAACGCAAACATGGTTATAATCAAGGCTCACTCAGAAGTGTCCTAAGATTTGTCATCATCGCAGTCAGGAGAATACCCTCAGTCTAGCAATAATACCTGGTGAATACGTACTGCACCAGGATGTATCATGGGTACTGTTTTAAAATCTTTCACGTTTCGAACATGTGCCAGCTGAATTCCAGGATGTGGCGATTCCATTACCGAAATGTGAAACTGGAAACTGTCAAAATCTGGATGGGCTCATCAAATGAAGTGTACCCGGAGTTAAGTATAATAAAACTGCACAAGAACTCACCTTCTTTGTCTTGAATTTTAGCCTTTACATTTTCAATGGTATCACTGGCTTCGACCTGCAAAAATAATTTTTTGTATTAATCACTGCATACGTAAAGGTTTGTATGATGTCAAGGGTAGAAATTCTTGGGAGTAATGTTGATGAAATACTGCTCAGACAATATACATGGTGAAATCATCAAGATCATATGGTGTCCTAAGTACGGTTCATCATTGCAGTATCCATCAAGAGTTAGACTGGTGTTCATGTCGGTTTTATGTTCTATACTTTCAAACTCTTTGACGGACATGTTGTATAGCTCTATTCAGAAAGTGTATTATCTCTCCCGGACTCACCACCACTCTTCAAGATCGGAGGCATAAAAATTTCCTTTCGGTAAGTAATGACCTCGGTTTCACATTTACCAAAGGCCCCTGCAATTATTTACAATTACAGGTTGAGAAACTACATGTATTCCAGACTATTTGCTGGAAAAACTATTTTATTACAGGGAATATCTGTCTACAGTTTTTACATTATCGATTCTTCTCGTATACATTTTTAATTTAATATTCTAGAATAATTGAAAAGTTACTTATTTAAACTAATTGCAAGGGCCTTTGGTACTTAACAGAAGTTCCCTGTGCCATGCACCCCTAGCGGAACAAGGGAGATAAAATCTCTTTTGGCCAAGGCTTCATGCATTGGGAGTTCCACAATGAGCAAATTGTTAGGAGCTCGCCTGTGTATCCTTGTAATATTCTTGTAAATCAACCTTGATCTGATTTACTTGGCTACAAATTAAATACGGTACGGGTACGCAGGATAGGATATTCTGTTGATATGCTTCAATTGTGACCGCCCCGACCTCCTTTGTTTTGCACCTGCTGAACTATGGTCTTACATACCTCTAATGTGATGGTCTTGCCAGTCAACGTCTTCACGAAGATCTGCATCTGGGAACAGACAAAAACAAAGCAGGTCAATATGAAATATAACATGTCAAGACGGAAGTTCCTTGACAGACATATTTCAATAGGGAATTCCTCGAGATAGTGGAGCGAGAAAATTATCATTACAATGTAGAAAGCCAATATTGACCGATTATCATTTGGAAAATGAAATGGACATTCCGAGAACTTGTAGGTGCCAGACCGGATTAAACCCTTACGTGTTAATAACCCAAAATTAAACGTCAATAACGTTTAGCTTGCTGAACTAAGGTTATAACTTGTATGGTTATCAATACATCAACACCAATTTGGGATCCGTAGTATCGACGGTTCATGTGTCTGCTTTAGTCTAGTTTCGAGTCATGCATACAGTATACTCCTGCAAACTCATAGGAAATTCATTTGGTCTTCCATGCGTACAATCGGTCCCTTTCAGCTCCAAATGGGCGAACATGTGAAATGTCCAATTTTTATCCAGGGTTTCTAGTATTTTTATTTTTTTTTTCATATGTATAAATTACTTTTTATTTTGTTTCAAAAGATGAATGTCAACCTCCTTGATCTTTGGGCTCCCATGCTGATGACTGATAGCATATCTGAACATCTAGGGGTCTTCCCCCCCTTCTTCACCTAACGCTTCAAGTTGCTATGCGGGGCTTAATTACTGGGACACCGACTTGCACTCCCCGAAATTTCTTTTGCACTCCCAGTTTCCTATTTCTGGCTAATACACTGGAGAGAAACACACTTTAGACAGATTCTGAAAATAGGACAACAAAAGCTCTAAAACCAACTGTTTTTAATCATCTTAGTTCAGGGTCTCCTCTCTGCATAGCTGCCTGTAGACTAAAACTTTCCATTACTTCTGCCGCTAACGATATGTATTGAAGGCAATTAACTCATGGATTCTGCCATTTCTGAACTGAAAACAGCTATCTAACAAACCAACAGAATTGACAGATCAGGAAGTCGCATCACCTGTTGACCGTAAGGTCAACTGTAATCCTGCCCTAATCACTCGTGACGTGAGAAGTTCTGTTGGTTTGTGCGATAGCTTTTTTCAGTTTCAACAGAGAGAAGCAATAGTGGAGTCGCCTCCGATACCTACAGTTGCTGGCAGAAGTCATGGAAATTTTTACAATCTATCGACAGCTGTGCAGCGAGGAGACATTTACACTGAACAACTAAGTGTGAAAAAAGATGGGTTTAGGCCTTCGACACTTGCTTTCTTGTTTCCTGTCCGCCGCGCACATGTCATTTTACCTACTGCCGGTTTCTTTCATTTATTTGCAGTTTTTCCTACTTCGATACACTTTCCAAGCACACTTTTCTCGCTTTGAACATGTTGAAATCAGTGAAGTGATTAAGCCAATCTTATTTTACTCAACAACCTTAAAAAGAAATATTATATCTGATGGACATGGGAATAGCAAGATTGACAAAAGTAATAGGCTCTGGAAAATAACAGGGGAGGTAACTCATTGACGTTTGTTAGAACATTAAAGATGTAATCAGCCTCAAATCTGGGCTGAAATTGATGTCTCTCAAACTCGGCGAAAGTGACATATGTTACAACAGGTACAAAATGAAACACATTTGACCACAAAAAACTAAACTTGTTTCCCCCATTCACGAGAAAATAGAAGGAGTTGATCTCTAAAAATAAACAGCATAGCATGCCGTTTATTTTTCCACTGCCGTGTCAACAAGCGTATACACGTATGGTGGGTTCTACCAACGTACGCTATGCGACATCACCGAACCGTGGCACGAGCCATGACGTTATCCCATGGCTGCAGCTGTGCAGCATTCAAATTCGTGAGCGTCGCTACGTCACTCATACGTCACGCAGTGACGTCATTTTCCTCTCCGCGTACAACACACACTCAATGGAGAGACAGAAAAGCCGTCGAAGCGGGCAGAGTTACAAATTTCTCTGACAAGATATTCTTGCATTCGTTGTATATGACGATCCCACAATCGTCAAATATAATACATATGATGCTTTGGTAATCTTCCCTGCTGAAAAAACGCACAGGGGAGAGGTTACAAAATCCATCCATTTTGAGGCTGATTACATCTTTAACAAACATGGCCACTGAATGATGTTGACAAAAATTTATTTCTAATAATGAAAGGCAAGACCCTACCCACATCACTTTTGAAAAACAGTCGGACAGAAAACAAGGAATCAAGTGTCATTAGCAGGTCCGGGAAATCCCACGAACTCGCGTATATACGTCAATTCACATATATATGTCAACTGGCCATGGAGTTAGGCCAGTTAGCCTATATATATCGTTGTCGAACGAACATTCCTCGCTCACTGAAAAATGATCTCAAAGTGCAAGATGGTATGTATGTGAGAGACACTTGGAGTTGTACTCTAACTAACCTGCACATTGGTGACAAATACTTTTACGGCATGTCTCTGACATGAATCGACTAAAATAGACCCCCAACTTACCATTTCCCTCATTCTCGTATTTACGTTCATCTATCTGCATCAGATTTTCACAAAAATCAACTGAGCGTTTACATCATCTTACCTGTATTGTGAGCGCAGCCATCTGCAAAGACAGGGCCGCGTACAACGCGGGAAAGGCGTGCAGCGGTCAAATTCCTGCTAAGTCCGTTATCCGCATTAGGGAACTCCTCATATTTTGCACTTCGGAAAACAAAAGCTGTACGACGTGCAAAATATGAAGAGTTCCCTAATGCGGACAACGGACTTAGCAGGAATTTGACTGCAGCATAACCGCTGCACGCTTTTCTCGCGTTGTACGCGACCCTGTCTTTGCAAATGGCTGCGCCCACAATACAGGTAAGATGATGTAAACGCTCAGTTGATTTTTGTGAAACGCAAGTACGAGAATGAGGGAAATGGTAAGTTGGGGGTCTATTTTAGTCGATTTGTGTCAGGGACATGCCGTAAAAGTATTTGTCACCAATGTGCAGGTTAGTTAGAGTACAATTCCAAGTGTCTCTCACATACATACCATCTTGCACTTTGAGATCGTTTTTCAGTGAGTGAGGAATGTTCGTTCGACAACGATAGAATATATAGGCTAACTGGCCTATCACTCAATGGCCAGTTGACCTATATATGCGAATTGACGTATATACGAGAGTTCGTGGGATTTCCCGGACCTGATTAGTCTTAGAGCTTTCATTGTCCTATTTTCAGAATGTCTGAAGTGCGTTCTAGCGAGAGGTAACATCGACTAACCAGCATTGTTTTATCGATAAGAGTCACATGGTCCTGTGATTCAGAACTAGTTCTTGATTATTGAATAAAAAATATAAACACTTTCAACTAATATGGAACATGGGGTACGGGCATTCCCCCTCCCCGGCATATTTCGCCCTCCCATTACAGATATAATTTTTCAGATATTCAAAAGAAATATTTTACGTAGGCTAATTTTGTTCCGTTAAAAAGTTATAGTCTAATTAAGAGTATATCATGGTAAGAATCACCCCCATCTGCCACATTCCGGCAACTGTTCAGTATTTCTATTATAAATGGGTCGTTGTTGTTGTTGTTGTTGTTGGTATTGAAAAAGTGAAACATCATTTTGACAATTTGTACAAGTTATTGCCTATATTGATATCATTTTAATCGGCTATAACGGAAGGGTCATTTCGGGAAGATAAAATCTTCAAGAACAAAGCGTCTCCACCATAAATATAGAGGTAAAACGACAGCAAAAGGCATGTTATCACCTTCGTCGGCTAACGCACTGTGCAGAAAAGAGTGAATTTGGGGACCGCGTGGTGAAATGAAAGGAGTACGTAATCTCAAAGCCAAAGTGTTCTTGTCGTTTTCCGGAAAATAAAGAGAGAAGATATATTCACCGCATAAAATAAAATATAAAATATCAATGAAGTTTCATTTTTATACAACTAGTTAACTTGGCTCTCGACTTTATTTCATTTTAAACAAAATAGCATCTTGTTTAGAGAGTATAGCAGCACCTGTTCACCAGATGGCGTACCAGAATGGTCTCTGCGTATGGAAAAGTCACCGAAAATAAGTTTTGTATTAATGCGCGAAACGGTGTCAGGAAACCAAATTCAAGCATATCTAATTAAAATTAAATCCTATCTGCTCCCCCATTTGGATATGTCGCTTGTCGCCTGTATAGCGATTGGGAAGCATTGATAGGATATTATTTTATTAAGATTATTTATTCAAGATTATTTATTTGCTAATCACAGCGCCCATATAAGGCATATCACAAAATATACATTTGATTCACTTGATTTGATGAACGATGGCTTTACTGAAAAAGGAATATCTAGTACCGGTATCTACCATAATTTAAAAGAAACGCATAATGAATTAATAATATGTACGGCACCATATTTTTTTTCAGGAAATATCAACATTTTTAGATATTCGCCAAGTGCCATGCTACAACAGGGTCACAACTTAATAACCAAGTGAACTGGTTATATGTAATAAAGATTTAAAATTGGAGTTTGTCTTATTAACCACGGATAATATATCAGACCAGAAGTCCATAAAACTGATCAGACCTATTCGAATTGTAGTTGGGACATTCCAACAAAAAATGACTCTCGTCTTCACATTATATCTTCTTATCAATGGGACAGTTCGGCCCGCGTCATTCGTCCGCGGTGGGAGTATGACATTTCGGCCCGCGATATTTCGGCAGTCAAATTTTGAACTATTAGGTGTAAATGCATATTATTAGTTATGAAAAGTTACGACCCTCCCTGAAACTCGTACACCCTGAGGAATTACGACCCTCCCTGAAACTCATACACCCTGAGGCGTTAGCCGAAAGTTTTAGGAAGGGTCGTAACTTTCTATACACCCGGAGGAAAACCTGAATAGCGAATTTATTACCCCTCAAGCCTTTTTATCTTATAGTAAAAATATTGAAAAAGGTCTATCAAAAATAACCAACGGTACAACGGACAAATTCAACGGGCCATTTCGGTTACGAAACTGTCCGCATTTCGCTACGGCACTGTCACCCTACGGAATCGGCAAGTGTGATGGTAGGTAAACACCGCCAGTCACGTGTCAAATCACAGTCAATGGTAGGTTTTTCGGTGCTTTCGTTATCAGGCGTGGGCGTGTGTCTGACCAGACGACAGCGACCACAGCCGAAAATGAACGATTTTCAGCATATCGATGACAGGTATGGTTACTGATGTCCAGTCATTTTTTGATGGAGAGATATCGTACTATGTAGGGTTATTACTATTAACAAAAGTTAACAAAAATTTTGAACATTTTTGCGGCGAGAGGTGTTTTTAGGTGTTGGTGGACAGTCCATGGTAGGTATTAGCATCGAATTATAGTGTGAGGAAATGAGCACAAAATGAACACGTGGGAACTTACTACCTGCCTCATGTATCACTGACTCATTCATCTCTCGATTCCTTTCACTTGTGTGAGTTTAAGAGGAATATGAACCATTAATAGTTTATTCTCTGTCTGTCTGATATTGCGACAGTCCATGGTATCATCATCGGACCGATCGACAGTCCATGGTAGGTCAAAATACGGTCAGTCCGAACTGACACATCGTCTGATCCAATGATTCGCCAAATGGACTGTTGCCAAGACAAATGGTAGCTACCATGGACTGTCGACATACATGTATCTGATATACAATCATATGTTGCCTCATTATGACATTGCAGCTGTTATCCGGCTTCAATGTGAAGTGATCCAATCTACAGTTCATGGTCACATGACACATGGACTGGAGCATTCACCTACAATCATACTTGTCGATTCAGTAGGGTGACTGTGAGAAAGGCCCGCCCCAACACAATCCATTCGATCTGCTTTCGTTCGAAAATGGACTTTTATATTTGGAACAAATGACACCTTTTGGTGAGTTATGTGTCGGAAACTTCCGTGAAAATAATGCAGTATGACTTCATTCCATTAAATTTCGACGAGTGAGCGAAAGCTATTCCATAAATATTGAGATGGTCAACTGAGTTGTTTATTTATATACCCCGAGTAGCAAGACATCACTCGGGGTATATGGGTGTATACGACCCGACCTTTTAACCAATCACAATCCCGATATTGAATACAAATTTGCTTGTGAGGTAATAAACATATATACATATACTAGTACATCTGTAAATAATAAATCAACCACTTGGGAACATGAAATTTGTTCGTTTTATCTAATTTCGAAGGCCGAAATGTGGTCGATCCTTGGAAACAATTAGTATAGGCACTAGAAAAATAAAACGACGGGCAAATGACACAGTGGCTTGGTTAGCAGTGGGTGTCTACGTCGATGTTGTTGTTGTTAATATTAAAAAAAATCATCAAGAATATAATTATTTCCGACCTTTTCATATACCGTACCACAGACAGTGGATATCATAAAAATGCGTTCTATACGACCTACACCGGTCTACATATCCCTCCTCTTATTTATAATTCCCCTGGTAATTTATCTATAATTATAGATAAAGATATATTAGAGGAGGGGTATGTAGATCGTTGCAGAATGCAATGGTCATTTGCGTACACTTCGCCATCCATAAAAGATGGCTTGCGAATCGTGTGTCTCCATTATCGCGGAGCGATATCCAGTATTTTACCGGATTCTGTTCGCCTTCATCCGGCGGAGAACAGACCCGAGAAATCTGATAAATTACAGGTTTTCATACCACGTCTGAAACAGATATTGCCTGGGCTTACAAAATATATAGGTATTTATAACTTTCGTATCATCCAAGAGGTGTGGTGGATCTGAAATTTTGAACAAGTAGTTCATCACATGACTCGAAAATGGCGAGTTATACGTTGGGGTTACGTCGGTAGACTTTAGCTGATTGGCTGACGAAGTCACGCGGTATTGATTCCCTCCTGCAGAACTTTGCCGAAAGTAGGCTGAACATGGATACACACGATCCCAGGGTCAGTCTTACCGCGTATAGATGACCGAGATGATTACAGGTTGTGCAATGGTATATCCATTGTCAATGTGGTGTATGAAAATGTCGGAAATAACTATATTATTAAAAAAAAAAAATTATTAACAACATCGAAGAAGACGCCAACTGCTACCCAAGCCACTGTGGCAAATAACCGTCCGTATCCAAGTTGTTCTGCTAATGTAAATGTTCATCATTTTCCATCAGATGACTTGGCAGGGCTATTACATCATCGTTCTTAAATATTTACATCTGATACCTGATCAAGCCGGTGCTGGGGGTCGTGTGATCATGCAACTAAAGATGTCCACATCAACAGCTACGGTACAATATGGTTGGGATACACATCATCATAGGGATCACTTTGGATCCACTGGTGTTTTTTTCTTTCTCAGAAGTATGCAGTTATAGTATATTTGCCTGTGGGGTCATATGACTTCTCGTCAGTACGCCGCCATCGTTATCCACCACCCAGTACGCCGCCATCGTTATCCACCACCATTGTTATGTTGAGTTTAGTTGTTGCCTGTATAAAGTAAGATTCTGCTGGTGGACGTTTCGTTCTCGGGGCCTGCCCACTGTACAAATCAGTTTTGTGACTGGTAAACATGCTGGCGAAGAAAGCGCTTGATCGGCGCGGCGTGAGGCATCACAGATAGGTGTTCTGAATCATCTTGACATTTTCAAGTTAAATACTACACTAACGTTCCGTCAGTGTAGTGTTAGACTTGGGTCAACCTGTAACCATTTCGGTCATCTATACGCGGTAAGGCTGACCCTGGGATCGTGTGTATCCAGGTTCAGCCTACTTTCGGCAACGGCTAAAGAGAATTTCCATAAATCAATACCACGTGACTTCGTCAGCCAATCAGCTAAAATCTACCGACGTAACCCCCAATCTCACGTTCGGCTATTTCCGTATTGGCTTTTCGCAGCTAAAATGAGTTCTGGGGCTAGATTGCGTAACCCCAACGTAACTCGCCATTTTCGAATCATGTGATGAACTACTTGTTCAAAATTTTAGATCCACCACACCTCTTGGATGATACGAAAGTTATACATACCTATATATTTTGTAAGCCCAGGCAATATCTGTTTCAGAAGTAGTATGAAAACCTGTAATTCATCAGATTTCTCGAGTCTGTTCTCCGCCGGATGAAGGCCGAACAGAATCCGGTAAAACACTGGATATCGCTCCGCGATAATGGAGACACACGATTCGCAAGCCATCTTATGGATGGCGAAGTGTACGCTTGGGTAAGCGAAAATGGTTCTGAATAAGAACTTGAATTCTATCAGAAGTAAATCAACTACCGACAATTGCCGACGATCTACGACTTGTAACGACTGCAAACCGGCCGGCGCAAAGTGGAAACTTTTGAGATTGTGATGCGCAGCTTTATATAATACGTCACATGAAGCGTTGAAGGGAGGCTGACGGGGCCATTGCAGTCTACCTAGTCTAAGTGATCGTTAGGCACTTCTGTTTGATGGACTTCTGATTCTATTGATACTCACTCATTCTGACCGTTTCTTCTATCTAACGGTCACATAGTTCATCATATGACTTGATAGGGCTATTGCACCATCGCTCTTAAATATTTGTATCTATATGCCGCACAAGCCGGTGCTAGGGGTCGTGTGGTCATGTCATTCAAGATGTCCACACGAACAGCTACAATAAAAGCGTGACTGCCATACAAATAATCATAGGGATCACTTTTGGTCCTTGTGATGTCGTTTTTATACACTACGTACACCTTTTGGAATTAAACTAATTAAGACAAAAGTTAACAAAATGTTAAGTTACAGTGATTATATTTTCATTAATTGTGTTACCCCCGTATCATGAACATCATGGGCATGCTACCTCTGTCTATCAATGACGTCAATGTAACATGCATATGCATATTAAATTTGTAATGCTTTGACTCATTTTTCATCTGGTCAATCAGTCCAAACTATTACACTTTGGTGAAAAAGTGAAAACCTTTATTTTTAGCATGCTTTGTCCTGTGAAATAAAGTTGCTGAAATGTAGTGTGCCGAAATTATGTCTGAAATGTTCTGACATCAGGCCCATACTTTATTATGCTTGTCCAAAACAGCAGGATTCTCCGTTGCATATGATTACTAGACATATTTAATTAATTAAATTTCCGGTATTTCATGTCAGCGTGATCTGTATCATTTCTCCAGAACGGAGTTGACAAGTCATTTCTCACATCACAGCAGCCAAAAGCGATGCGATACACCCATGTGATACAAAACCTGTATCACACCCTTACAGTTTGCTAATTATATTTTTGGTTATTTTTCAACATTATCTTGATGTGAGAAATAAATTATAACACTCGTGGTCATTTATCTGATTTTTATCATACTCGTTTGATAAAACCCATATGAAAATCGCTAATGCTCGTTTCATATGGGTTTTATCAAACTCGTGTGATAAAATCAGATAAATGACCACTCGTAGTGATAATCTATATTTATCAAGGTGTGAAAATGGAAGTTTGAAAGTAGTCCGGTTAATGCATGGCAGAGAATACTTAGCACAGCCTCGTTTTGATACCACGGTGAAAGATGGCGACGAAAACGAAGGTTTCGAGGCTTGAGTCGGAATTAGATAAATGCAGAGCCGAAGAAAATTGGAATCGTGCCGTGGATCTTGCTCGTCAGCTTTCAAATAAATCCACTGGATTAGGTACTGATGCTAAAGTTCTCAGGTTTTGTCTCGTCTCAGTGTTATCGAAGTTCGAACAACAGTCATTTGCAAATGACCGTCGATAACTGGACCTTCCATAGCCCAGTTCTTGACCAGGACGACAACAACAGGACGACGCGCTATGTTAAACAGTTTAACATAGCTAGAGCGTCCATAAATACCTACCTACATACATGTACGAATACATTTGTGTCATTTAGTGTTGATTTGATACATTTGAAAAAGAGTAATCCGGAGATCCAGACTAAAGAGCACGGACGGCTGTCTCTACTGTCTGTCCCAGATAATATATCCGAGACGTCTCGTC
Organism: Hanleya hanleyi; assembly: GCA_036873755.1. Lineage (NCBI taxonomy): Eukaryota > Metazoa > Mollusca > Polyplacophora > Lepidopleurida > Hanleyidae > Hanleya > Hanleya hanleyi. The sequence continues at coordinate 16,885 of JAVTVY010002737.1, read as the reverse complement.
TGATTTATCAAAAAATGTAGATGGTTATAATCTGAAACTTACTCATGTGATCAAACATGAATTGACAAATTTTTCTTCCAAGTATGGTCTTCCGACAACAAGTAGAAGTAGTCATCAGGAAGATTGTTTGTTTTACATGTCAAATGCCTGGGTTAAAATTCAGCGCCATTGTGGGTCAGTCCAATGCTGGTGAAACGTCATAGGGGTGATTGGAAGTTAAAACCCTCTGTTGTCAGCGGAGACCACTTGACATTCCAAGGGAAGAAACTCTCCTATACATTAATAAAAAGTAACAATGATGGTCGGAGCCATTTAAATAAATACTTTAATTTGAAATAAGAATATCCTAGTCAAATTGTATATTTGGACTGCTTCACTTGATGTGTACCGGACATCCTTACATCCCTCCGTTGCTTTGAACTCATCCAAGCAACATGGCGCACATCGCTAGATTAACCCGGGAAGTGCCTATGTCAAAAACAATTTCTCCTCCTGACCACTTTTACTTGTTGTCGGGCGATCATACTTGGTAGAAAAATTGGTCAATTCATGTTTGACCACACGAGTAAGTTTCAGATTATAACCATCTTTATTTTTTGATAAATCAGACGAGATGTCTCGGATATATTATCTGGGACAGAGTAAATCATTTCAGACTCCTCCCTTGCAGAAAATTTGATCTGAATGCAAATGTTTTCCCTGTAACAGGTCGGAAAAATGTTGAAACTGACCTGATTCCGCCCAGTTTGGGTGAATGACGTCATAAATTCTCACACCAATTAGGCTGTATCATTCGTAACCCAAAGTGTTTCCTCCCGTTCATCCAAATGCCACAACTTGGAAAGATAATAATGTTCAGTGCATATGTCCAGGACAACTGTAAAATCCATATTTCCAGCCTGTCAGCGAAGTTTGTGGGAAGGTGGAGTACGTTGTCATTTAACAAAAATAAACACAAGACTTGCAGATTACTTACCATTTTATATTATTTTTTCAAAGTCGAACTGTTCTCCAAAATGACAACGTGTTTCAAAAGGAGAGGGCGCCCGCCAACTGCCAGGCGAAATTAATCGATAATTCATAAAATATGGGAGATGCACTAATGAGTTCGGCTTATTGCGCTCCTGTCGTCAATACTCGAGGGAGCAAGATTACGAGAATAAAATTCAATTCAATTCAATTACCAAATGAGCCCTCCACAGGATTACCTCCCCTGATGCTTCTTACCGAATATGATATTTAAGAAAAAAAAATGATCGATTAGTTGACCCTATTGACCTTGACTTTGAACAGAAGATGGCGGCCTCCTGTATGCAGGTATGAACGTGAGCGAAATATGTTTTTTCATCGAAAAACTTATAAACGGGAAAGTTGTATCAACCAGATTTATCATTTTTTTGCGAGACAACATATTCCACTTTCCTGCACAATTCATAAGCAAATGCACGTCATAAATTTTATGAAATCGGAGAAAGCATGTCCTCTATTTTAGCGTCAAAAGTGATTAGTTAATAATTTGAGATATTTATCATTGTAAAAAAAATGATCACTTTGGGTTACATTTAATTCAGCCTAATTGGGCTTGATGACGTCATTCACCCAAACTGGGCAGAATCAGATCAATTTCAACATTTCCCCGACCTGGTAAATGCAAATCAGCAGTCAACAAGATCGTGACAGCTGATTTGTTAGAACAAACCATTAAAACACCTGCTCATCATCAAGAGTACAAACATATTTTCCTACGAAGTGGGCTCTCATTTGCAAATGAGTGAGTCCGTCAGTCCATCCGAATCCTTTTTCCTGCAAAATAAGGAGAACTTTGGACATTAGAACCTTGATTTTTGGCATGAATGTGCATTAGAGGACTTACCAGCAAGTTCTGATCTGACCTACTTTTGATGTGAAGTTGATGTAAATTTGACCTACTTGGGTGACCCATAAATCTAAAAAAACCCGTCCTAATGCCTCCGAAGACCATGGAAATGTGCTTAATTAGGTCAATGTCAGCGTGACCTGTCTTAATTGGGTCAAGGGCAATGTGACCTACTTTCTGGCCTAATTAGGTGACCTAGAAACCTCAAAATTGGCAAAAACGTGTCTCACTGCTTCATATGACCATGGAAATGGTCAGTTTTATGTCAAGGTACACACTTAAATCATATCAAACCCTACTGCCATTAGTTATAAGATGTTCATTTTCACGAGATTTGTCGACTCTCTATACCTTATATTTACCATATTGTCTGTCAAGGCAGCTGTGGCCAGTCAAGCAGAACATAGTCACACTTGTTTGTCAGATACATGTATATATGTCCAGCAGTGACATACTCCATCCTTGGCTATTCCATCAGCAAGTGACGTAAATAGAGGAAGCAGACAATGTTTTCAATTGGCAATTATCAATCATTTATTATTATTATTCCTGGACTGCAGCTTGTACATGTAGTTGTATGAGAAATAGTTGTTCTATAAAACAGCTATTCTTCTACTATTGATGATGTGGCAATTTCATCTGCCCCTTTCATAATTAACCGATGGAGTAAAATGTCATTTTCTGATATACATATTTCCTTTTTAGAAAGGTGAGTTGTCTCACCTTTATTATGCTATCTAGAAAATTTGTGATTTTAGGGTTGTCCGAAGTACACATATAAAAATAGTTCCAAACTGTTTATTCTTTCTCAGACCAGAATAGTTATCCTTTAGTGGTTGACAGGCTTTGTAGGCCTCTATATAGTCACTTAGCATGTACTTGATCCCTTACCTGTATTAAATAATACTCTGTTAATGGTTTTCCTTCAAGATATCAGATTAATACGCACTAGAGTATGGAAGCCTGCTATGGTCACTCTTCCAAACATTGACCTCAGCTTGGAGAAATGCAGTTCAGGAGGCAACATGTACATGTGTAAATAGCTGCCCTACCATAGCTCTGGGGGCTGTACATGTATCTATGCTGGGTCTAGTTTCTGATCAATGGTCAAGCTAAAATTAGGTCATCACATGGACTGGTGTTAGATATATAGGTACATATAATGAATCAATTGAAGTTAAACTTAGAAATAATACTATCTGACATGTCTGAGAAATGAAATATTCTGAGATGGATGTCTTGCCACTTATTGTTTCATGCATTCATGTGTTCTAATACTTTCATTCAGTGCCAGTACTGGGTGTACATGTATGTATAATAGTATTACCATTACATACGGATGAGCTTGGTATTATGGCCAGTTTTTCATGTGTTTTTTGGGGGCTTTTTCAAACAAATAGATACTATTTTGAATTGAAACTCTGGAAAAGAAATCTGCTACTCAGGAAGCAGCTATTCTTTTGAGTTTTACTATCTCCACTATTGCAGCCAGTCAATCGATAGTCTCTGAAAATGATACTCGGGTATCACAATCAGTTAAAAACTATTTTTCCTGTTAGCCATAAATTACAAAACACTAATTTACAAATGGAAGTACAGTGCAATAAAATCTAGATTATGCAAAGAGAAGTTCACTTGCAATGGATGTTATCTGTCCCAACCCTCCATCAAGCAACAACTTTTATCTTCTGAACCACCTTTCTATATATGCCCATGGGCCTAGTTATATTCCGTTTCTATTTGTAGAGAGTTTGGTGGATTTTATTATTGGAGAAGGTAAACTAGAGAAATATCTACAGGAGAATGCACCGGAGGAGAAGAACATTGCCAGGGCAAAAAGTCAGTTATCTGAGGCCGAGGACTACCTCACACCTGTCTCACAGAGTAACAGTAAGGTAAGGACTACCTCATAACTCTCTTACAAGTAAGGTAAGGACTATCCCACACCTGTCTTACAGAGTAACAGTAAGGTAAGGACTACCTCACACCTGTCTCACAGAGTAACAGTAAGGTAAGGACTGCCTCACAATCTCTCACAGAGTAACAGTAAGGTAAGGACTACCTCACACCTGTCTCACAGAGTAACAGTAAGATAAGGACTATCTCACACCTGTCTCATAGAGTAACAGGTAAGGACTATCACATACCAGTCTCACGGAGTAACAGTAAAATAAGGACTATCTCACACCTGTCTCACAGAATGACAGTAAGGTAAGGACTATCTCACACCTGTCTGACAGAGTAGCAGTGAGGTAAGGACTATCTCACACCTGTCTTACAGAGTAACAGTAAGGTAAGGACTATCTCACACCTGTCTCACAGAGTAACAGTAAGGTAAGGACTATCTCACACCTGTCTCACAGAGTAACAGTAAGGTAAGGACTATCTCACACCTGTCTCACAGGGTAACAGTAAGGTAAGGACTACCTCACACCTGTCTCACAGAGTAACAGTAAGGTAAATACTACCTCACATCTGTCTCACAGAGTAACAGTTAAGGACTATCACATACCAGTTTCGCAGAGTGACAGTAAGGTAAGGACTATCTCACACCTGTCTCACAGAGTGACAGTTAGGTAAGGACTATCTCACACCTGTCTCACAGAGTAACAGTAAGGTAAGGACTACCTCACACCTGTCTCACAGAGTAACAGTAAGGTATGAACTATCTCGCACCTGTCTCACAGGGTAACAGTAAGGTAAGGACTACCTCACACCTGTCTCACAGAGTAACAGTAAGGTAAGGACTATCTCACACCTGTCTCACAGAGTAACAGTAAGGTAAGGACTATCTCACACCTGTCTCACAGAGTAACAGTAAGGTATGAACTATCTCGCACCTGTCTCACAGGGTAACAGTAAGGTAAGGACTACCTCACACCTGTCTCACAGAGTAACAGTAAGGTAAGGACTATCTCACACCTGTCTCACAGAGTGACAGTAAGGTAAGCACACCTGTCTGACAGTGACAGTAAGGTAAGGACTACCTCACACCTGTCTCACAGAGTGACAGTTAGGTAAGCACTGTCTCACACCTGTCTCACAGAGTGACAGAAAGGTAAGGACAATCTCACACCTGTCTCACAGAGTAACAGTAAGGTAAGGACTATTTCACACCTGTCTCACAGAGTAACAGTAAGGTAAGGACTGTCTCACACCTGTCTCACAGAGTAACAGTAAGGTAAAGACTATCTCACACCTGTCTCATAGAGTAACAGTAAGGTAAGGACCATCTCACACCTGTCTCACAGAGTAACAGTAAGGTAAGGACTGTCTCACACCTGTCTCACAGAGTAACAGTAAGGTAAGGACTATCTCACACCTGTCTCACAGAGTAACAGTAAGGTAAGGACTATATCACATGTCTCACAGAGTAACCGTAAGGTAAGGACTGTCTCACACCTGTCTCACAGAGTGACAGTAAGGTAAGGACTATCTCACACCTGTCTCACAGAGTGACAGTAAGGTAAGGACAATCTCACACCTGTCTCACAGAGTAATAGTAAGGTAAGGACTATCTCACACCTGTCTCACAGGGTAACAGTAAGGTAAGGTCTATCTCACAACTGTCTCGCAGAGTAACAGTAAGGTAAGGACAATCTCACACCTGTCTCACAGAGTAACAGTAAGGTAAGGACTATCTCACACCTGTCTCACAGAGTAACAGGGGGTTAACAGCCCACTTCATCACAACACTTCCTCTGGTATGTGTGCACCTTGTCACAGGGTCACAGGGATTGCTTTCTGTCCCAAATTCTCATCATTAAGACTTCAAAGACATCAATATTTTCTATGCTTGGGGTTTTTATTCATGCTCTGCGGAAAATACCGTGCAGGTATTGAAATCTCAAGAGACTGTCACATAATTTTGGGAATGATAGTATGACTCCTGATGCACCCAGGTTTCTCCTGACACCTTTTATTTGGTATTCACAATTCTGTATATAATTCTCCTTATTGATAAACTGATTTATTTCAACAGCAAAAGTTGGAAGCTCAGCTGTTACTGGCCAAGTTGTACTATGCCAAAGGGGCATACCAGTATTCGTTAAATCTGTATGATCAGGCAGACCTGGAGAATATCACACTAAAGACTGCATCAAACAGACTCCTGCATATTGTTGCTGAGGCATTTGCCATCAAAGGTAAAGTCTTTATCCCTGAAAATTAACTTGTTGTACCTGTAATTTTCCGGTCAGCTTCATGTCCATGCCATTTTGAAAAGTGAATACAGTAATGCACACAGCTGGTGCCAGTTACCAGTTACTTGCTGATAGGCAGTGGTTATACCGGGGTACTCCGGCTTCCTCCATCACCCAAACTGGCTGTCACCATATGAGTGAAATAACCTTGATTGTGACATTAAAACCAAATCCCCGCCCTCCCCCTCCTGAGATAGAAATTGGTCAAAGTTCTATTTGTCATCAGAACCTGATCTAGACTTTTAGTTTGGTGCCCATAATAAGCAATGCAGAGTATGGCAAGGAACACTAGTGAAATAGGTTGTGTTACAGGACTGCAGAATTTGGAGTCCATGGAAGCTCTGGGAATATTAATTGTTTAAATACAGCAGCATGACAACTCGATATTTAGCAACAGTACTTGAATTTCTAATTGTTTCACCATGGTCAGAGAATTTTTTTTTATGTTTGGGCAATCAAACTCCAGGCACCCAAGCCCGTTAACAGGCTGAAACACAGCCTGGAGCAGGCCCTGGTCACCATTGGGAGAGATCATGCTACAGCATTGTGCTAAGCCTGTCAGCAGATCAACATGGTTTTGAATATGATAAACTCCATTGAGGCTGACATAGAGTATTACTGACTATAACCATTTGGCTCTTATATGAAATAAATCCAGAATATTGTAAAATTTGGAGGAAATTAACCATTAAATCCAAGTAAATCATTGAGAAAGCAAGTAAAGTTCTGGACAGAGTCATTTAACAATATTAGATAGGATGTTTCACTTGACCTTGCCCTGTGGGGCTCCCGATGTTGACCTGGAGTTTAATTGTGCACACTCCAGGTTATAGTAAGAATAGGTCTCAGCACATCAGGCAATTTGTCATAAGAGTCGACTAATTGGGGCACAAGTTGGGTTCCCAGGTATGGAAAGGAATAGGAACAATGCGTCATGATATGACTGAAATATTGTTGAAAGCGACGTTAAATCCTATTCACTCACTCACTCACTTAACTTGACCTCAGGTTTATGTCTGGAGAAGATCCAACCATCGTCGACGAGTCGGTACAAGGCTGCAGAGAGGGAGGAGAAGATACTGAATTGTATGGAGAAGGCTGGGGACCTGTCTATACTTTGTCTACAGGAGAAAGAAAAGGCCCAACAACAGGGTATGGTAGCTGTCCCTGGGGCCGGGGGCCTGAGCTGTCACGAAGATAATGACAAACCCGGCCACATCCTACAGACAGCCATTCAGAGATCACCCATACTCTACATTAAAAATGGGTAGGACTACAATGCCATGTCGGATCAAACTAATTCAAAGTTTATGAAGATTTAAAAATAATTACAGGTTCTCCTATAAATTGGTAATTTGACAATATTTCATGAGTAAAAATAAAGAGAAGTTTTGAACAAAAAAGAAACTCGAGCTCCATGGAGCTATTTCTGCAGAATTTCGACCAAAATTGAGAAGCCCTGGAAGAGCTGTGGATGGAGTTCAGGTCATCGTAAGTGACTTTTGATTGGTGCTGGTTTAATGTAATAAACTACAAGGGTAATTGTTTGTTATGACAAGTGAATGATAGCAGGCCTCGGATAACTGAATATGTGTTTGTATTTTTTAGAGCTCTCACTGATGGAATTGGCAGGTTTAGAGAGTTATTGATGGCTGTGGAGGCAAGATGTACTCAGAACCTTCGACAGGTACTTTTATAATTCTCTTCTGATCCAAGTTAAATGTTAAGAATACTAGTAGTTCAGCTCCTTTTATTAACATAGGGAGATCGCGTGCCCTTTCTATACTACTCACCGCGCACTACTCATCGAGCATGCACAGTCGACCCATTCTACTGTAGGGTGCAAGGCTGGTCCATGGAATATCAGGTAGTGAAAACCCCAGGTCTCTCTCCCCACCCTATCCTGCGCCACACCTATGCGACCCGCTGTGCAGTGAGTAAAGCGGAGGAGGAGGAGGAGTTGGAGAAGGAGGAGGAGACGCCATGGATTATACTAGGTAGATGCATGGTTAATGCTCAGAATTACTCCGCTCTATTAAGAGCCAGGCTGAACGATGCTGGGTGTTAGAGTAACAGTATCTGTTCTAACCAAATAAACACTTTCTAATATGGTCAACACACTTCACCAGCTTCATCTGGTTAGAAAAACCTGCCAGGAAGAACAGCGGAATGTCGCCAGTTAAAGTTAAGAAGTCTTTATTTAGTTTCGTGGTACCAGTTCCCAGCTGCTGAATGCACATGAAACAAGGAGATGTAATTGTTCATTTTAATATTCGATGGGCCTGCCTTATATATTGAATCACCCTTTATAAATTTAAAAGAGCTTTCTACGTTTGAATGAATTTGGTCATCCCATTATTATTTTTTGATTGGTGACATCCTTTTATACTTAAGCGTGTCTGCTGGTGATATTCAATGGGGCTTTCAGTTATTTTTAGCAGTTTTGCTTAGTTATCTCCCTTGGATACTCAAATAACATAGAGAACTTCATTAGCCGAAAACTTTAAGCAGCAACATGCACCAAATTTGATGAATTTTGAAACAGATTTCAGTCTTCATCAATTAGTGAAAATATAATTTACGGTAAACATTCCAACCATTCAATCACTTTTCCTATTTCAATCACCCCAATTTTATCAGGAAGTTTACGATCGGAAGTTCTATAACTCAGATACGATCACCCCATGAAGTGGCGGTCTCGCATTCCAACGTAAATACGATCACCGCTATGTGCTCAGCTCACAGGACCGACAAATCACGTGGAACGACCATTGACGGTGCTGACCGTCTTTTAATGTCCCGATCAATTGAAAGGTTGAGGGCTGCGTAAATCGGCTAATCGGTGATTGCAAACACTTTGGAGCCACATGTGGAAAAATCAAACCAGACACGGCTTACTCCAACTAAAATGTATTATTTATTTAATTATTTCACATGAGTTCGGTGTTTATCACTAAAAAAGATGCTTAGTTATGTGGAGATCATCTACAAATGTAAAACAGAGCGTCATTTATTCAGAAAAGTTTGTTTACAAGCTTCTGCAACGAAATCCCAGAAGTCCCTCCCCACGCTAAAGATATCAAAATGAAGGGCAACAACTTCCACACAATCTTATTTCCCATTCAACCCCAAAAAACCCGCGAAAACTGTTGATCACCTGATGTAACCTGATTTCCTGATTGGTCAGACTGCTCCAACTGCTCATTAACATAAAATATCATTGAGTTACGCATGCGCTGTGGGCGAATTTCACGGAGTCAAAATGTCGTTTGGTTTCGCTGAGGGAAGCCACACGTCGCGTAAACAAAAGGGTTTTTACGGATTCACTTGGAATGTTTAATAAATATTCAACATTCGTTATGCTATGAGTAACCAGGAATACATACCGTGACATCTATAAGAATTTAGACGAGTTATTTGGTCGAGATGAAGCAAAACAGACTGTCCATCGGTAGTATTCTAAAGGTGCACTAAATACGATTCCTAAATATTTCTAAAGCTGTAAAATGCCAAATATGTTCTGAATGTATGTTCAGGGTTTCAAAATGATGTATTGTGCATCAAATACCATCCATTATTTCAATTTATTTATCAATTCCAATGACCAGACAGTCGCCGTTTTTGAGCCCATTTTGAACAGTTCAACTCTGCTTGACAGTCTGGCACTCACACTTCGAGCAGCGTATAACTGTCCGACAGGACTAGGGTTAAATACACAACAATAGGCCAACAACTTTCAGTGTATTTTCTTTCAATAAGCATTTTTATGACTTCCGGACAAAATATAGTCAAATAAAACACGAAGCAAACTGCACAAGCACGTGTATTTTGGCTCAGTCTGGCCAGTGAACCAGGGGAGATAACTCTGTCTGGCAAACAGATCACATTCCATTGATACGATCAAGGCTATTTTTCCCCTGATTGGACGTTCCAGTATTTACGATCACCCTCTGATTTTTGGGGTCTTGAAATCACTTCCGGTGATCGAATATTTGGAATGTTTACCGTATATGATTTTTTTTTATGAATATGTTCACAAATTGGAACAATTTGCTATGTTTCATGTATATTGAAATTTATCATGGGTCTTTACCAAAGTACACCAACATATAATTTTTTTTTGTTTTCTTTTTTCTCGTAATATACAGTTGCGATTAAGTGGGATCATACACAATGTACATTATTGGAAAAGTTAAGTACTTCGATTTACCACCAGTGGACATCCCTAATGTAGTCACTATGACATAATGACATGAACCCTGGGTAACATTGGTAGAGGTCCAGTTTTATCCAAGTGAGATCACTCTGTCAATCAGCTCCATTTTCAGAGAGTGAAAATGAGCTCCCTTTAAAGACTACAATATGTTTAGAGTTAGATTGGAATCTTTACACCTCATATCACTGTGAGGTATATAAGTGGCTATTAGTTTCTATTAGGAGCTATGTTCAGCTCCCCTGTTATCTTCCAATGTCACTGTCTACATGGGTCTGTTCATTATGTGACTTCCAAATAATAAGACCATTAGTAACAACCCCAGTCTTGTGTATATTAACTCCCTCTGTACCGGTATTTTGACCGTTCCAACCTGATATCAACATGCCATGAATAAAGTGAAGATATACTTATCAATGTGAACCAGCAGGGGTTCGAGCCAGTTACTTTCCCACAGGCAGTGGTTCTCCGGGTACTCCAGCTTCCTCCTCCATTAAAACTGGATGTCACCATATGAGCGAAATATTCTTGAAATTTGGCATCAAACCAAACTCCCCCCACTCCCCTTCCATGCTTAGGTATTTTCCAAGACGATACTCCAAGCTTTCGAACAAGATGTAATATGATGAAAATATTTGCCTAAAAATGCTCTATTTTTGTATGCCAATGACCGGCAATCATTGAACTTTGTTCTATCGTGCCGATACAGTACAGAGAGGGTTAATGTTATGAGCTATACTGTCAAATTACCTCTCACATATTTTCTTTCTCTGGCAGGTGTTAACCCGTCAGCTAGCAGAGGTTTTACTGCGAGGAGTTTGTCCAAAGACCTATGATCCAGTAGATGGATCTAAGACCTCTAGCAACAGCACACCCAAACCACGCAAATACTCCGGAGACCGGTAGGTCTGCTTCACAAGGCAAACCACTTATAGTTTGTTTAAAGTTAAGGTAATCCCTCTAAAAATTCAATCACAGGAAGTGAAATTTCCCACCATAAAATCTGGGGGTGATCAAATTTATTAGAACAGGAAGTTAAAGTGATAGTAAACCCTACGACGAAGTGAAGGTCAAATGAAAGATGAATTTCAACTGTATTCAAATATATTTTTACTTCATGTATGTGATTTTTTTCTAACCAGGTAAAAAGTGCTTAACTTTTGTATGGTAACTCGTAAGCACCAAGACAATTTAAATCTTGCATTGAATTCCCTTGGTTTTGGTGAAAAATGCACATTGGAACAGTGGGTCTGTGTTGAAACAAGTAAAACACGCCCCGTGGGGCTTCCGGGGATTGACCTGGGATGTCGTTGTGCACACCGCAGGTCATGGTAAGAATAGGCCTCAGCTCCTCAGACATTTTGTCGTAAGAGGCGACTAACTGAGGCACCCATGGGGTTCCCGGGTGTAAAAAGGAATAGGAGCCCACCCGTGTGATTCCCGGGTGTGAAAAGGAATAGGACCCAAGTTCGTGATATGAATGAAATATAGTTGAAAGCGACGTTAAATCATATTCACTCACTCACTCAAGTATACACGCCTTTAGCTTGAGTCAAGCATTGGAAAGTGCATACAAAGTTTAAAATATATGTGACGTCAGGCAGTGTGACATCACCAGATATGATCGCAACAGACCACCATAGAATTCCATGCTTTAATTGCGGTTTACTCTGTGTAATAAAATCGTAAAAAATGACAAAAAATATTTTCAAACACTGTTTTCAATGGTCTTTCATTTGATGGAAACTCTACTTGAGGGTTTATGATCATAATTGTTCAAAATCATGCATATAATCCATTATTTCTTCATTATTCCAATAATTTTAAAGTGTGATCAAAGTAATTAGAACCACTGATTGAATTTTTTCCCCAAAGTTGGGGATGATCGAATTTTGATAGGTGGATTGAATTATTAGAGGTATTACTGTAATAAATTTGCTTTCCGCTCCCGTGTCTGTATTGGTGTATTGTTGTGAACATTGCAGATGGAAAGTTAGTTACATGCCATAGAACAAGTTTTATATCTGACTATGGTTTTACCAGTTATATATTTTTTGTGTCATATAAACTCATTATGTCGTTTACTTCCAGATTATTTCATCCGAATGATGAGAATGAAGAAACGTTGTTGCTGTTACTTATATCAGAAGCTATTGTAAGTTTGTGTCAGTTCATAGTAGACCTAATCTTTCATGTTGTTGTTGTACAATGTACATAGAAAACCCACAGATATAGATACAATGGGGGGTACTTGCTTTAGTGAAGTAACGATATGGAGAATGAGGGAATATGATGCCTTCGAGACTAACTATATCAGTTATTACATCCAAGCTTTCTCTCTCACAATTGTATGCGTTAGAACATATTTATTTTCTGTTCTGTCCCAGATCGTTGTGAATACATTTATATCTTTCCACTTGGATGTTATACATTGTTACATTTCGTAACCGATGAAAGTGCATGTTCATAGTCTATTATTATTATGTAAATTAGATAGATCACAATTTGTTGTTTTAAAACCATCTGATACAGATATATATGTTCATGGTCGCCTACGACGGATGTCTCTTAGTTCCATATATTCTTGAGTTTATTGGGCGAAAATGACCTTTTTTACCTCCATTTTAGAGAGCTGGTTCTCTCTAACCTGCTAAAACGGAGAAATTGATGTTATAATCAGTTGTTGTGGTAGCTATATTATAATATGTTGTCTGTTGTAGGCTACCAGGGACAATGTGCTGAACAGGTCACCAGAACTGACGGATGCAAGACTCCATACTTTCCACACCACCATGGCTGTCTATGATCTGTTAGCTATAGCTCTTGTCAAAAGGGCTCAGTTTAACATATTATCTGATGTACGTTTCTGTGGGCAACATTGATATGATTTTTAAGATAGTCAATACTGTTTTATAGAAGTGATCATGGTCTTCATTTACAGGCACAAACAAAATATTTATTGCCATTTTTCATTTAGAAGTGATTTCACATTCCAAGGAAATAGAGGGAGTGATATTGTATGATAAACATCCAGATCAGAAGCTCTCAAAACTGTTGTCTTGGTGAAAGTGAGATTTAACTGGCTAAAGTTAATACGGTAGTACCCCTAATAATCCAATCACAGGAAGTTCACTTTTCAACTCTCTTATTCAAACACAGAGAAAAAGTTACATCCCCATTCTTTATTCAAATTGAAGAAAAGCAATATAATGACAAAATGTGACACTTTGTAGCTGGTGCCATCAAGAATATTTCCCCGATATAAGCCATTTTTGCTGCACTTCCGGTGATCAAATTATTAGGGGAATTACCGTAATTTAGAAATGGATTCTAAATGGTTTGATTATTATTACACAGATCTAACCTATTTCTTGTAATTTTTCAAACAGCATGTTTAGACTTAGAAGCAGAAAACATAACATCTTTATTTCACACTGTGGAATGCATATGTTATTTATCCCAAGAACTGAGAATACAGCTAGTGAAATTTGTAGAATGTTAACAGAATTTGAATTTAACTTTTGCTGTTTGAATGATTAGAAGAAATAGGGTAGATGCCTTGTTTGTAATCCCTGTATGTAACTTCTGTTAAAAAGTCCATTTTGATCTTTTGGGGATGGGCAAGACTGCTTATTGAATGAGACTGGTGTGCCCTTGAAACTTAGGTCTCCTCTTCAATGGACTGTTTAATTTCTTAATCTTGGTGGAATTATATTTATTCCTGAAGTGGTAATTTTCTCCCTGCAGTCCTTCGAGAGAGCCATGCGGTTTTCATTTGACGAGTTTCACATATGGTATCAGTTCGCCCTGTCCTTGGTTTGTGCAGGAAAGGTAAGCTATCAGTTTCTTTCAATTCAATCACAGAAAGTAAAATTCCCACCATAAAATGAGGTGGTCGAGTTCATTAGAACGGGAACTTGACAACATGTTTCAAAATCATGCAGGTAATACAGTATCGTTAATTATTATTTCTTCGTAAATTTACTGATTTTAGAAATACTGCTTGAATTTTTTCCACAAGTTGGAGTATAAGCAGGTTAGAGAGATCCTGCTCTCTAAAATGGATGTAAAAAAGGTCGTTCAATAACTTTGATTCCTTCTTAACCAATTCTCCAAAACTTCAGGTGCATTAATCTATCTATTGTTCCATGTCCTAAAATTAATTTGTCATTTGAAGAACCAACCAATGTTGTTCAGTTTCTATAGTGTGACAAATATTTGGTCTATTATTATGCAAATTAGTTAGAGGACAATTTATTTTTTTTACTACCATTTGATGGGGATATATATGTCTGTGTGTGCCTCAAGAGGATTTTGCTGAATTCATTATGTAAACTTAATTGTTGAGCAAAAATGATCTTTTTTACCTCCATTTTAGAGAGCAGGATCACCCTAATCTGATAAGAGTATTCACTATATCTAGGTATGAAGTCACTATATATCACTGCTATTTCATACAATGCTCCAAGAAAATAGACTTTAAAAGAGAAGTCAAATTTGCTTTGTATGTATGCTCCCTGAAATAAGGTGTTCCACAGAAAAAATTCTATACAATGTAATAATTTGGTGTTTACTCTGTGAAGAGTGGTTGAAGGGTGCCACCATATATGGGGTCGGCGTATTTGACTGAAATTTTTTTAATTCGACTGAAAAAACGGAAACTCGGTAGGTTATTTGTTGATAGCTCGCTTAATACTTGTTCGATTCTGACAATCTAAACTTTCCGGAGTAGCTGAAGAGATTCTCTTTTCAAAAATATATAGTTTGATGACAATTTTTTTTTTATTTTTGAGATAGTGGGCAACTGAAAAAATCGTGTCGACTTCGCTGAAATTTTTTCTGGACCGACCGACATGCGGTTTTTCTTGTCCGGAAAATTATTGCGTGAACTGACTGAAATACTTTTAGGTTTCCGGAATGCTCTACTATTATACGAATAAAATGATATAAAATATATGCATGTACCTTCTACCGTTTTCCGTAAAAGGGTTCGCTGAAAAAAACCGATTGAAAATGAAGACATTTTCAGCTGAATCGGCCGTAAAACGGATTACTGAAGCGAATTAAAAACTTGGATTTGAAGACGGACTTCAGAAGATTCTGAAAATCCGGAATAAGGATCGCGGGTAAGTTTATAGTAAGATTGGTTATGTCGGTAGGTCATAAGTGTCGAATTAAATTTTAAAAGCATAGTTTGCACAAAAAATATCCTATTTTTCAAATAAATGAATGGTTCTCATGTAATAACTTAATGTAAATGTTTGTCATGTAAATGTAAATGGAAATAGTATTTTTCTATGTATAAATATAATTGTCTAGAATTTCAGAATAGAACTGTTAGCTAACTTAGTTGAGTTCTGTTTTTACGGTTACCTTGGTAAGACAACTTTGACTTTCAATCCACATACTCTAAGAAAACATTTACTTCAGTGTTTAGAAGATGGAAAAATGTCACCATTCCCACGGATTAACGAGAGTGGAAAGACAGTTAGAATTAGGTCAGTGAACAAAGTTATTAGTCGTTTTTGTTCGTGTGGTAAGCCTGATTGTTTTGAAGACATGGTAGGTTGTGACGGGAAAGATGGTAGGAAAAGGTGTACTGTTTGGAAACATTTGTCTTGTGCTCAGCCAAATGACAATTCTGCTGATTGGTTTTGTGACAGACATACTCAGTAGACAAAGAGATTATTTCTTTTATGTTACTCCTTTGTTGTTTTTTGGGATTTCCGGAACAAAGGACCAATTAGTGTGTGAACAGTGTTCCAAAATCATTTTTTTGACTGTATATTCCTGGTCAGTTTTCATTTCGATTATAAAAATATATGTATTTAAAATTGATCAATTCAATATTTTCACTACGGTAATTTCCCTATTAATTCACCTTCCAAATTTAATTAGAAAACGGCCGATTTTTCCCCTGTCGTGATTTTGTACATCCTAATAAAACGAAAACGGGAGCATTTTCAATATACACGTGAGACAATAAACTCGAACACTCCCGTTTTCGCAACGGAGTTCGTGCCGATGAAAGTAAAGTGAATATGTTACTAGAATCTCGTATAGTATGTCGCCGTGTGCTATTATTCGTAAACGCAGAGAAACAACAGGGAATGGTACAATATAATCAGACTGAATTACTATTACTTACAGTCTATAAGGAAAAAAATTGATTCAATTAACTCCGCAGTCCTGTAATTTTATCCTAACTTGATCGCGTTTCGCCGCAGTCGGGTAAAATATATACGGTAGTCCCCCGCACGTGGTCGAGTGTCTGCACACGGCCCGCTATTGAATCATTCTTCAGTTTCCAGCGTTCGTATATCAAATATCATTTTTTCAATCAGCATTCCTTTATTTGAAAACACGGTGAATATTTTCCGAGAAAGCAGAACTGCGTGCGAATGAATTATGTTTGAACGAAACATAAAAATCACCGACAACGATGGTCGACATGACACGCTCTTAGGAAATTTTCATGGCGCTCCTTTTCTGTTCAAGTCTTTACGGTGGTTCATCGTCCCTCATTAATTCATGGCCCCTTTAACTTTTATACGTTGGTGATTAAATAGAATACAATTTATGCTAATATATTTT
>JAVTVY010002736.1:0-32940 GCA_036873755.1 Hanleya hanleyi | reverse complement strand
GTGACCGGAAGTGACCTTTGACCCCGGCGCGCGCGGTGTAAAGGTTTCCACCGCGGTGCGGTGGAAACCTTTGCGCGCCGGGGTCAAAGGTCAGTGCCGGTCACCTTTAGCGACGTACACCAAACAGAAGCGAGTAGTTAAAATCCGTCACAGAGCTCTCGTCCAATCAGAAGCGAGTATTTTGACCCGGTGCATTATGGGACATATCCAAGATGGCGGTTCCAAAATGGCGGATCCAACATGGCGGCTCCAAAATGGCGGCGTATGAGAGCTTCTGGACATGGACCTGATAGATGTCCAGAATGGTGGAACATTCGTAAACATTCGGGCACTTTTACATCCGGGGACTTTTACATCCGAAGAGACACGGAAGTGCCCGAACATGATATCAGCTAGCGTGCTATAAAAGGGAAGCGGTCCGGCCGTTTCATCAGACACTCTGTCAACCACCAAGATGTTCACTTGTACTACGTGCTCGAAATCATTCAGTCGTCTGCACGACTTGCGCCGCCATGAGGCTACCAAGCACGAAGGAACCGCCCGGTATAACTGTACGATATGTACACTGTCGTTTCAGCGCCCGGATCATTTACAGCGCCACACACGTGTACGCCATGAAGTACCCAAGCGTCCATGCGAAGAATGTGGTCGGCTTTTCAAACTGACCAGTCAGTTGCTGCGACACCAACGCACACGACACCCTGTTCCGCAGCCACGTTTGCAGATAGAAGAGCCTGTAGGCATCAATATCGAAACAGGGGGAACTCCCACCCATCGCACGAGGGCCGATGATGATGTCACCCTAATTCAACAGTCAAATTCCGACGACAAGACCTTGGGCCAGATTTTGTACGACGTGGAGGGCAAAGTACACTTCGTGGACGAAGCCATAAATGTTCCCAGCGATCTGTCACACGAAGACCATCCAGTGAGTGACATTTATCGGCGCCATTGGCCCATGATCCGGCACTTTCTACCGTCATCGCCCTATTCAAGATATCTACAATTTCCGACTGACTGACCTCGCCCGTCTACGTAGCTACGTGGAAGCCATCTTCAATGATCAAACTATGGCCTTCAAATTGAATCTGGCGTTTGGTTATGTGCTGCAGCATAAAGAGACAGTCCAAGTCCGATATTTTTACCCGAGTAGTAACATCCGGGTATTTGACCAACCGTTTACCATCATTAACCGAGTGTCGTTAGAGACGATGCTGGAGAAACTGGACACCGTGGATCCCTTGGAATGGGCCCAACAACAACGCCCCAACACCAAGTGGACAGTGGAGAGTGTGACCAATGTTACGTTTTTCGTTACCAAGCTGACCGACCACCCCATCGGCTGAATGCGTCACTCATGCACTGATGAATACCATAACATGCCGTACATACTCTATATGTCTACATGTTGATCGTTGACGGTACGGAAGTGACCGAAGAGACACGGATGTTACCGAAGATGTCACGGCTCGGCCCTCGACTTGGGGATAGTTGAACTGAGTGTGCTAAAAATAGATCACCAGCTAGCGTTCTATAAAAGGGAAGCGGCCTGGCTGTTTCATCAGACACTCTGTCAACCACCAAGATGTTCACTTGCACAACCTGCCAGAAGCTGTTTACTCGTCTAGATACGTTACGACGCCACGAGGCCTCCACCCACAACGATGCTCGGTATACTTGTATAATCTGCGCACGGTCATTCAATCGGAAGGATCATTTACTGCGTCAAGAGAGGGTACTCCACGCGGGTGCGACGGTACTATGTAATGATTGTGGTCGACTCTTCAAACGACCCAGTCGGTTTAGACAGCACCAACGTTTGATGCATGCCCCGTCTCTACGGTTTGGGCGACAACTTTCCACTAAAGAGGAGCCGCGGAAGGTCAGGCCCAGTGAAGATGAACCCGGAGAGACGAACGCCACTGGTGATGCGATGACGAAGAGCCTGCCTATACCCACGGTCCAGGAGGGCCTGGATATCCAGCCGGACCCCGCCGTTACGGTTTCGAGTCATACGCCTGACAACATCGAACATTTTCTGGACGAGCCCATAAATGTTCCTAGCGATCTCTTACAGGACGCCCAGCCAGTGAGTGACATTTATCGGCGCCACTGGTCCATGATACGGCACTGTTTTTACCGTCATCGCCCTATTCAAGATATCTACAATTTTCGACTGACCGACCTCGCCCGTCTACCTAGCTACGTGGAAGCCATCTTCAAAGATCAAGCTACGTCCTTCAAATTAAATCTGGCGTTTGGTTATGTGCTGCGGCATAAGGAGACAGACCAAGTCCGATACTTTTACCCGAGCAGTAACATCCAGGTATTTGACCAACCGCTTACCATCATTAACCGAGTGTCGCTACAGACGATGCTGGAGAAACTGGACACCGTGGATCCCTTGAAATGGGCCCAACAACAACGCCCCAACACCAAGTGGACAGTGGAGAGGGTCACCAATGTTACGTTCTTCGTGATCAAACTACGGAATATTCCCATCGGGTGAATGTATTCACCCAGGCACTGATAGATACTCAGAATGCACAAACATGTATCTGAGGATATGTTGCCTCAACGGTTTCCTGGGCTGCCCGATGATGATTACAATAAACGGTTCAAAGCGAACATGGCCGAAGATGGAACTTTCTGGAATGGACACTTCTGATTGGACAAGAATACATCTAACGGACAGGAACGAATATGACAGATGCAAATGGTGGTCTCTAATTGGACAAGAGTGTTCTTGAATTGTAACACCAAGTGGATAATGGAGATATTGACCAATGTTGCGTTCTTCGTGGTTAAACTGACCACCACCTCCATCGGATGAAAGTATTCACCCACGCACTGATAGATACTCAGAATGCGCAAACAACTATCTGAGGATATGTTGCCTCAACGATATCCTGGCCTGCCCGACGATGATTAGAATAAACGGTTCAGATGGCACTTTCTGAAATGGAGACTTCTGATTGGACAAGAATACATCTAACGGACAGGAACGAATATGAAACATGCAAATGGTGGCCTCTGATTTGATAAGAATCTTCTTGAATTGTAAATATACCCAACGCGGCTCCCCCAGCGTGGGTATGATGTAACATTGGGGAAAATAAACTATATGAAAAAACTTCTTGTTGCTGTTGTTCTCTCATGTGTCATCCTTGTTGTTGTTGCTGTTGTTGTTCTCTCTCTGGTCTATATCATGGCGTTATGTTAGAGTGTTAAGGTGTAACGACGGGCGTTGACGGGCATCACCGCATTTCGAAGAATTAGTGACAATTCCATGGAATATCAGAGCTTCTGAGCTATTTCACCAGGGCGTATTTTTGTGCTCAAGCTCTGACTATAGCGATACCGCAACATTGTCTCATTGGACATTGGACCGTCTGACCTGGAGGTGACCCTTTGACCTTTTGACCCGCGTCCGCGCGCGCGCGCGCGCGCGCTTGGCCCTTCATCTCACCTTCACATTGATACCTCACTCGGCTCCATCGGGCCACTAGGGGCGCCCCTAACGCCAAAAAGGCTATTTTTAAGATAAACATCAAAATCTGGTGTACGAAGATTTTTTTTTATTTTAGAGGTAGTGGGGCGAGTGAGGTATCATATTGAAGCTGACGTGAAATGCTTCACATTGATACCTCACTCGACCCCATTGCACCACTAGGGGCGCCTCTAACCCAAAAAAGGATATTTTGAAGATTACGCATGCGCAGAATGCTGTTAGTTCAACCCACACCAGTCCATCAGATGCTCCTTCACGTCACCTTCAATTTGATACCTTACTCGACCCGATTGGTCCATTAGGGACGCCTCTAACCCCAAAAAGGCTATTTTGATGTTTGATATTTTTCATATTATCTTCGCGCATGCGCAGAATTACCCTAATTCAAGCCCACACCCAGTCTATCAGATGCTCCTTCACGTCACCTTCAATTTAATACCTCACTCGACCCGATTGGCCCATTAGGGACGCCTCTAACCCCAAAAAGGCTATTTTCATAGCCTTTGGACTTCGCGCATGCGCAGAAAATTCAAAATAGCCTTTATTGGAGTTAGGGCAGCCCCTAGTGGTGCAATCGGGTCGAGTGAGGTATCATTGTGAAGCATTTCACGTCAGCTTCAATTTGGTACCTCACTCGACCCACTACCTCTAAAATAAAAAATCTTCATTCACCGGATGTTGATAATTATCTTCAAAATAATCTTTTTTTGAGGTTAGAGGCGTCCCTAATGGTCCAATCGGGTCGAGTGAGGTATCATTGTGAAGCATTTCACGTCAGCTTCAATATGATACTTCACTCGACCCACTACCTGAAAAATAAAATTTTGTTGACTTGACGTATGAAGATTTCCCATCCGAAGGACGGGTTTTACTTCACATTTTTTTGTTTTGTTTTGAATTTTTTTTTTTGAAATGTACAAACTTTTACGTGAAGACAATATTCTTTATATATGTGTACTTCCTATTTCCCGCAGGAATTTATGCAATATCAATTCTTTCCGCAATAAACTTACAATTTTACTGGCAATGAAATTCTCCGTGTCAATTTGAGGTGGATATGAAAACGTACTGACTCACACGTGCAATGGCAACAATTCGCTACAGTGTAATGAAATGTGTTCATTTTTTAGGCGCCCGTGGTTTTATTAATATGCAAACACATATGCTTTTCTAATAGTTCATTGGCTGAACCGCGAGGCGGGAGAAAAAAATATTAAACTAATTTCGTCTCGCGAGGTCAAATCCTCAGTGTGTGTGTGCGGCGAACGCAAACCAACAACTCACCAGTTTTACCGGACAGGCAAATGAATTGCATGTTATTTTGACTCGATTCATACGCTCGACTCTTCAAAATGGACTTGAAGGAGACGTTATGCGGGAACTGAAATCAATTTCTTGAAACGTTTGCTCACCGTGAGCAACAAGAGAGCTAACAGGCAATTGAGGGCGTTAGCTCAGCTGATATGTAGATGGAAATATCTGTGAATTTCGAAAAAATGCGTGACAAGCCAAGAAACAGAAAACCGCTGGGATGTAGACACCAAACCAGGGAACATCTATGTGCCGCTGACCAAAATCATTAGCTTCATAGTTTAGTGCGTAAAGGTGTTTTGTACAATACATTGAATTGAATTGAATTTCATCCACGTGGTATACTGGACACCGGATTTACCGATGGAAATATCTGAATTTCGATTAGCATACAAATGCATGGTGTGTTATATCCCACCTAGGAAAAAACAGCCCCCCAGATATGCATCAAACGTCCGGGAGTATGGGATATAGGTATACATCTGGACTAAACTTCTTTTATCAGGTAAGCTTGTCATAAAATGAGAGAGAGAGAGAGAGAGAGAGAGAGAGAGAGAGAGAGAGAGAACATTTCAATCTGCCAATTTTCGAGATGAAAATTTTTTCTTGACGAAATAGAAATGAACGCGAATCTATATTCTACAAAACATTTTTTCTTGACGAAATAGAAATGAACGCGAATCTATATTCTACAAAACACCAGAAAATATTAGCGTAGGTGAATTTTTTAGACTGTTTTGTGCTTTCATCGAAAGTGAAAACACATCTCGAAAAGTGTGTAGCAGTGTCGATATAAATCTTCAACCTAGATGTGAAAATAGATACCGGGCATAAATTAGAGAGAGCATTTCAGTACACCTCAAAAAATGAAACATGGACGGTATCCTTCATCTCGAGGGGTGCGCAAGTTCGATTCTTGCTTTCATTATGTGAGTATGTGTTGGACATGTGATCTTTAAATTTTATTATCACCAGACTAGCAGGGTAGGATGTGGGTTTCAGGAGTTCACCGGGTGTGACAATTTCTTTATAATGATTTGTGATAAAAGCGGGTAAAACCTAATGTCAAAATCTCCTTGAAGGTCACGGAGATGTCGATTTATTGCTGATCAGCTGATTTCCAGGACAGACAGACATTATTTCGACTCTTTTCTCTTCGAAATTCTTGTAATTTGCTCAATACAAATAAATATTTAAATTGACTCTGAGTTTTCTGTTGGCATTATTTCAGCAATATTATGCACTAATGGGTTTTATCATTCTTTTCCATTCATGGAATTTTTACAGTTCCACAGTGTCACAAAACAACAATAATGCCATGATGTCACAATAAGACGTTACAAAGACAATTTCTGCTGTATACAATGGTATAAGGCACCTGTATACAATGGTATAAGGCACCTGTATACCATGGTATAAGGCACATGTATACAATGGTCAGATGTATCTGTATACAATGGTATAAGGCACCTGTATACAATGGTATAAGGCACCTGTATACAATGGTCAGATGTACCTGTATACAATGGTATAAGGCATCTGTATACAATGGTATAAGGCACCTGTATACAATGGTCAGATGTACCTGTATACAATGGTATAAGGCACCTGTATACAATGGTATAAGGCACCTGTATACAATGGTATAAGGCACCTGTATACAATGGTCAGATGTACCTGTATACAATGGTATAAGGCACCTGTATACAATGGTCATCAAAATGGCGGCACCTTATCTTACAAAAACAACAAAACAAGCCGCCATTTTGAACCCACCCACTCACCCTACAGGTCAATCAGTACACAAGGTGAGTGGGTGGGTTCAAAATGGCCGCACCTTATCTTACAAAAACAACAAAACAAGCCGCCATTTTGAACCCACCCACTCACCCTACAGGTCAATCAGTACACAAGGTGAGTGGGTGGGTTCAAAATGGCCGCACCTTATCTTACAAAAACAACAAAACAAGCCGCCATTTTGAACCCACCCACTCACCCTACAGGTCAATCAGTACACAAGGTGAGTGGGTGGGATCAAAATGGCGGCACATTATCTTACAAAAACAACAAAACAAGCCGCCATTTTGAACCCACCCACTCACATAGGCCACGCCCACAAACATAGGCCACGCCCCATCACGCATGCGCACAAACACAATTATGACGTCACACACAGGTCTGCGCATGCGCAGTGAGGCGCTAACTACTCAATTTGCGGTGTCCCTACTACTCTCCCCCTCCCACCCCCGCTTATCGAGAGACGGGATACAGAGTTTTACAAATTGGCGTCATGATATCCCGATCATCGCATCTCTCCGGACTGTACTTGTGACGTCAGCTTGTTGTTTTCTTCCGTCATTGCGTTTTTAACGTCACGAATACTGCATTACCACGTCATCAGAGTATAAGCTAAGGCACCAGCACATAACGTAATTTGCTTAATAATATCCATGTTTGTTATTAGAACGCCTGATCATGAATAGGGCCAACCTGTAACCATCTCGGTCATCTAAACGCGATAAGACTGACCCTGGGATCGTGTGTATCCATTGGCAGCCTACTTTCGGCAACTGGAAGAGGGAATTTCCAGAAACCTGTAATTTATCACATTTAACGAGTCTGTTCTCCGCCGGATGGAGGCAGAACAGAATCCGGTAATATACTGGATATCGCTGCGCGACAATGGAGACACACGATTCGCAAGCCATCGTATGCATGGCGAAGTGTACGCAAATGGAATAGGGCAACGGGACGAAGAAATATTGTTGAATGAAACACGATGTAGGTCCCTGACAGGGCCAACAGAAGAGTATGGGCAGTTTGGTTTCAATTCGCTTCGGTGGTTTCTGCGCAGGCGGATTTGATGCCTTGATTTGTCAAATAAATTCATTCAGCGATTGGGGAGCATCCTGTGTGTCCATTGCTACTTGCCAATACCGGTATTCCCTGTGCCTGGATAGGCTGGTGGATTATCCATTGGTGCCGTGGGATATGGATTCCCCCCGGGATAAGAAGGCGGTGGTGGGTAAGCGGCGGTTCCTGTGCTGGGCATGTACCCAGTATTATTATAATAATTAGGCGGGTAAGCTGCGTTCAACTGTGGAACTCCAATCTGGCCCATGGGATATGACGCCAATGGCTGACCCACACTGGTGTGGTACATTGGCTGTGACGGGCCTGAAATATAAAACATAAGATGAATAAGAAGCACAGTATGCAAAGACACTAATAGTAACCCTTGATCAGGGAAGTAACGATTTACTCAACTACAAGATTTCATTCCGTGAAATTCATTAAGGATAGCTGTCCCCTTAGAGGCACTTTTTGCACCCCCGTGACAATTTGTCGTCTGTATCAATAAATATACAAGATAACCATAATAAACTATATATTTTATGAAAGCATACATCGTAGGGATTCCAACTATATGATTTGTTTAACCGACGCTGCTACTGTGTCTACTATTCCGATTTACATAAATTAAAATTAAAACAATAGCGTCCATTTATTTAAATTTCATGAAAACTGTTGATCTTGTTCCAACTTTGATGGTATACCTTGATAGGAGACAATTCGAACTAGTAAACTTTATGTCAGTTTTTTTTTCTTCAACTTTTGCCTGGTTTTGTTTTTACAGCTATTTTACTAAAATAAATTGAAAAAAACCGTACTATTTTACGGTCGTTTGTCTTAAAAGTTGAATAATTAAAAACCTAATCCGAACTTACAAAAAATGAGATAGAGTTTACTAGATCACCTTATAAGTAACAAGCATGCCCAATTTCAAAAGCGTAGCATGGATACTTTTCGAGAAATAAACGTTTAAATCTCGGATTTTGTACAAAAATGAAAGCCTAGAAATCGGGCAAAATGTGTCCAGCTATACATCTGATGAATCAATCCAAATTTTTTGTTTGAATTCTATTGTCAAATACATATTTAATCTGTCTAATGGGACCTACTCGAATTCCTGCTGATTTTGGATAACTATTACACTAAGTTTTTTTCATCAAGGCGGTTTAAAGTCCAATTTAAACTTAAAAAAACTTGCTAAAACCTGTGTAGATCACTTCACGGCGGGTGTCTGAGTGAAGTGTCACTATTATAATTATAAACAAAAATACGGATGTTTGCATGGTTTTGAACAGAAGGGGGTAGATTATTGTAAATAAGTAGGACTAATAGATAACTAGCTTACCACAATACTGCGAAAATGAGTGGTGGAAAGGGAAATTTAACAGACAAAAATTATAGTAGCCAACCCCAAGCTAAAGCAATCTGTTTAATTGTTCCAGTGCCTCGGAAACTAAATTTTTAATCCTAATATTGAAGCACTTCTATTTATAATTTTGATTTCATTTTTTCACCAAATGTTAAAGGAAATAATGAGTATTTGAACGAAGAAATATAAAAAAAATGACCAATTTTGACCCTCTAAGGGGACAGCTATCCTTAATATTCATTCTCCCGTTCAACGGCTTCTGCTCCTGACCATCGTTGTCATATAAAACGTCTTCAGGAAAATTCGGTGAGTGTCATGTTGAATGAGCCGAGTTCATTTCAAAGTCACAGGGAAGCTAGTGAACGGTTTGACGGATAAAGTATGAACAGTGTCGCTATTGATATTTCAATAACAAAGCCTTGTTGATTTGTTGACTGCTATATACATTCAGATTGTGCAGGATATATATGTGAGTATTTGTTGGAAATATGGCACACTTGAGGACTTTCGAATATCGAACTCTGTTTGAACCTTTCTTGTTTGGGATACGTCAGCTATATATCTGGCTAAATCCTACGGAATGCACATTCACTTTGTCCTATCAAATTTCGTTATTTAATTCCTTAAATTTATTTCTGTTTGATATATTACTCTCAAATTGTGCGACGACAGCTATGAGATCAGGAATAGTGACCTGAAATACAAGGTCAATAGGTCAAATATCAAGGTTTACTGTTGTCGCAAAATACGGAAACCATTGAAAATCCCCATTTAACCTTGTTAATCAGAATATCCCTGTCTGATATGAATATGAATAACATAATAAATGACGTAGCGCATAGTGCCAGATAGACTCGTGTTCTGTACTTTAGGAGAGAGAATGAAGACCCAATTAATCGAACACTCTGACACATTGGATGGGCAAATGAAACGAAGCATACGCTGTGGAAAGTTGGTGACTTTTTTACTCACCAGTCGTGGTGATAACAGTTGCTCGAGTGCCTGTCCCAATAACCCGGCCTCGCCCGCCGAACACTGACCGGCCATTCTTTGACGCTACACAGACGCACACGATAATGGCGATGAGAACTCCAACGGATACAATAGAACCAATAGCGGTACCAACAATCGCTCCGGCTCTGTGAAAATAGAAAGTAGAATGGTATTGAATATCTAGAACTGACGAGGAAAGAATATTAATCCCATATAATTTTGACCCCATACATTTCATATTACATACCGTACAGTAATTATTGTCTAATTATTTATAGAATAACATTGTCTTAGTAAACCAAAGATACCGTAAATCACTCAACCGCTAGCAGTACCGATATTATTTCAGCCCCACTTCAATTATCACATTACAAAATGGACTTGAGGAAGGAAGAGTTTTCCTGAAATAAAAAGCAATGTTACTCAGAAGATTTGTGTTTTACGAAAAAAAAGTGTTATCCTGAAATCATTAATATGACTTTCTAAATAACATCAAATATAATTTATATACTAATGCCATTTAGTGAGGTTTAAATTTGAATATTATTCGCTATTACCATTATCGTTAATGATGACGGACCTGTACTGGTGCGTGAGTCAGGCAAGCACAGTTTCGTCGAGTACTTCAAGGCGTATATGTAAAGGATAAAGATTTTAGGCGCATATCAGTATTCGATCCGGGGTACCCTCCGACTGAGCTAAAGGGCAATTCCCATTAGCTTTAAGCTAGTACAAGCACTGATACATGTTACACTCATCCCCGCCTATATCCTCACCCTTTCCGAAATCAACTCATGTTCTCCGGCCCCGAGCCCCATGCTCCATCAACCAGTGGTCGCGTCATCAATGTAAAGGATGCAGATTTTAGGCGCTATCGGGATGCGATCCGGGGTCCCCTTACTTCCAAGGTAGAGCGTTTCATCTGAGCAAACGGTTATTTCTACATGTAAGTAGAATGTAATATGAGAGTTCTGAAACAGGGAAGCGGGGAAGCCGATGACGTAGGTCCAAAAAAAAAAAAATAAAATAAAATAAAAAAAATAAAAAAATAAAATAAACAAATTAAAAACAAATAAAAAAAGATTTTAAAAAGTAGGTCAATGTAGGAGGATTGTTCGGAGCCAGGGAAGCGAAAAAGCCGATGACGTAGGTCCCGAAAAAAGAAAAAAAAGAAAAAAAAATTAAAAACAAATTAATTAAAAAATTAAAAACAAATTAAAAATGTTCTTTAAATAAAAAAAGATTTTAAAAAGTGGGTCAATACAGGAAGACAGTTCGAGACCAGGGAAGCCGGGAAGCCGATAACGTCATAAGTAGGTCGAGGTGACGTCGTGAATAGGTCGAAGTCGCGCGGTGTTCGTCTATCGATATTGTCACGAACATAGCCCAAGGGGTTGTAGGTCAATGTCTGTTCACCGGACCGGGACAATAGCCCGAGATGTTTGCGGTGTTTCATGTCCGCTCAGCGGGCCGTATAATTAAACACAAATTAATTAAAAAATATAAAAAACAAATTAAAAACAATTTTAAAAAGCGGGTCAATATACGAGGACATTTTTGGGACAAAAAACAAATTAAAAGCAATTAAAAACGGGGAAGCGGGGAAGCCGATGGTCGATGTGTTGCGAGGTTGTAGGTCTGTTCAGCGAACCGCGTCGATAGTTCGAGGGAATGCTAATGAAAATAATTCGTTCCATATCCGTTCAGCGGTCCGTGTCTAAAATTAGCGACGGTGCGTGACTAATGAAAGCCCGCGGCTAATTCGGGAAGTTTGCGTATAGAACAGGGTGATTACGTTCCGCATCACTTGACGTCTCATCTTACACATCTGGTAATCAATCAAACTAAGAATATACTCGTAGTCTATAGTTAGAAAAAAAATATATACATATAAGGACAATTCTGAAACAGGGAAGCCGGGAAGCCGATGAAGTAGATCGGGGGAGCGTGACTAATGAAAGCAGGCGGCGTTCCATATCTGTTCAGCGGACCATGACTAATGAAAGCGGTGTCAACTATATACGGAGCGGAAATAGCCCGAGGCGCTGGTTTTTTTTGGTGCGGTGTTCATCGTCTATTTATAGAGCTCTACTTATAACCTAGAGGTGCGGTGTTCGCCGAACCGTGACTATAGAGTGTTTGCGGTGTTCTATATCCGTCCAGCTATATACCACCAACCTATCCATTTTGTGATATTACATCCGGATGACAAATAGTCAATACCAGCAGTATGCAGGAGTCTTTGAAGACTGAGGTAACGTCCACGTCGAGTAACACTCTCCTCTCTATATAGGATAATTGCTAAGTTATTTCACAATATGATCATATATTTAGATAGGTCCGCAAACGGCAATGTCTCAGTACAACTGCGCATACATCAGTCTTTATTATACAGAGATGCATAAACCGTGACCCAGTTCAATCAACCGAGCACACTGATGCGAAACAGGTCAGCCAACTGGGTGGTATTATACTAGTTCTCCGTACCATACTTATCAAGCGGACTAAGAATATGCAAGTCCAAACACGCTTTAATCATGATTTGCGGCGGTTTGCGGCGTTGTATTCCTTGTGTCTGTCTACCGTAAAGGTCCTATACGAATTCATCGAATCTCGGTAACTTTCGCCGCTATTCGGGTGCGCATGCGTGGTGGACCTGGTGGTGATGGTGGCCGTGATGGTGGTCGAGGTGGGAGTGGTGGTGGTAGTCGTGGTGGTGGTCGTGGCGGTGGTGATGGCGTCTGTAGACAGTATATACCCGTTATCGTTATTTTATACATTCAATATGTATTTAGCTACACACGTTTCAAAGCTATCGGATATGTCTGAACACGCTTCATAGAACTAGCATTGACGTATTCGGATAAAAAAGGAGGATGAGGAGGATAAAATACAGACAAACCAATACGAAGATTACAAAATAAACGCTTTATTCATCAACTTATAGCACTGCTTTACAAATAAAGGGAGAAAACTGCTTTGTTGTGGCTATCATTTCGACATCTAGCCTTCCATTCAATGTTTATCTACAAATATTTCTACTAGGGTCTTTACTCGGAGTCCTCGCTCTCACCGTCATCAATCAACTTATAGAATAAGCATTTCCGCATCTCAATCGTCTGTTTGAGTGCTTCCTCGTAGTCTATGTCGTATATTGTCTGTAGACGCCTCGTTGTTTTCAAAATCTCGTTATGAATATAATCGCTTTGTAGCTTTTGTATGTTCACGAGGAGATTGCAGTATTTTTGACGTAAAGTCTTCATCATCGTCGGAATATAATCCTCCATAGCACTTGCACCAGACTCATCCTCGTCGTAACCTTGGTTTGTATATCGCTGTTTTCTCTCGTCAATGTCAACCTTACAATCTTTCGCGATAGGTTTACCGAACATGCTTTTCCAAACGTTATATTTGACCCGTTTCCGCAAGTGGATAGGTTGATCTATTTCCCCAGGATGGTTGAGTTCGTCATCTGAAGGGTAGATTCTCTTTCGTCGTATCATTTCATTCCCGCTTCTATGGATCATCTGCCTCTGCTGGGACTCGTCATCATTTTCATTCCGTTTGAACCACGGTGAATCCGTCC
The DNA here is from genome assembly GCA_036873755.1 of Hanleya hanleyi. Taxonomy (NCBI): domain Eukaryota; kingdom Metazoa; phylum Mollusca; class Polyplacophora; order Lepidopleurida; family Hanleyidae; genus Hanleya; species Hanleya hanleyi. The sequence goes on along the minus strand of JAVTVY010002736.1, from coordinate 19,317 downwards.
CCGTATATAATCCCTCTCCCACTCGTTCATTCCTCTTAGCGAACCATGCTGGATCGTGAGATGATATGCGTTGAACTTGAGTTGATGGATTATAAATTGAGGCTGGGCGAGGTGGCAGTTGTTTTCCCTCTTTCACGAGTTCCTCATCGCCTGATATTACATTGGTAGACAGTCTGTCCTTTTCCGCTGTATGGGGTTTTAAATCGATGAACAGATATCCGTACGGACGAGATGTGGCTTCGTGAAATTTTGTCATGAAATGTGTCGTATCCCGAGGAACGATCTGTCTCGCGAACGTGCTAATTTGCTGTCTATCAATAGGATTATTGAATAGAACGAAATACTGGCAGTTTAGCGTGATATCTCGAGATGCCTTGCCTTGAGGGAAGAGATTCTGAGTCAAATAAATTACAGACAAATTTCTGTGATGGGACCCTTTGGTGAATAGGTCGGCAACTTTCGAGTGAGTGAGTGAGTGAGTGAGTGAGTAGGATTTAACGTCGTTTTCAACATTGTTTCAGTCATATCACGACGGTGCCTACATGTGCCAGAACACGAGAGTGTCCACAGTTCCTATTATTCTGGACACTGATCAGCCCAGCCAGTACAGCACTCGGTCACCCATCCAAGTATTGACCGAGCTCAACGCTGCTTAACTTCGGTGATCTGACGAGAACCGGTGTGCCCAACGTGATGCGCCGTACCCCGGTAACTTTCGAATTGTCCTTGGCCGCACCCATGAGGTCATCTAGCACTACCACGTTGGTCTGCTCGGAATCGAAGTAATACTCTTCGCCGATGTCGTGGGGAATTTCTGGGACGAAGCTCACATTCTGTAATCGCGTATTCTCGTATGCGGGCTGCCATTGGCTATAACACCATACAACGCATGTCGGAGCTGGGGTTGCCACACCTTGCTCTAAGAACTTCATCACCCAAGACGTCTTTCCACATCCCGTAGGGCCGCTCACCGTCATCGCATAGGGATGCTCTACTCCACTCGGTTGAACTATAGCGGGATTCCGAGGTGTCTGTTGGCTGTGTTTGCATTGAATGTGTCGTAGCATACTATCGCGACGAGAAAAGGTTCTCCGACAGAAATTACACATCCACGACATGTTGATTAGTCAACCAATACAAATAGACTGATGAGGGAACCGCTTTAATCCCTATATATAGACACCCCCACCACCATGACCACCACCACCAACAACAACAACACCACCACGCATGCGCACCCGTCTCTATCATTCTTAGTTCTCGAGATATCGCCATCGGTAATTTATAGAAAATTCGACAAAAATCGGCAAAGTCAAAAAAAAAAAAAAAAAAAAAAAAAATCGAAAAATTGTTTTGGTCGAAAACGAAATTTCTAGGCTTTAGGCGTATAATTACGGATTCTGTCTATGTATCGAGTATTTCTTAATGAACTTTAAGGGGAAGCATAGTCGTCTCAGCTCAGTGAACCGACCAGCCGTGCGTGACGAAGTATATATTAAACATCGCCGGTTGCCCTCGGGCTACAACCACTCGTGCGTGACGAAGTGTATCCTTGTAAAACTCATTATATCTTATATATCTAGTCGTAATTCGCTTGACTGCTTAGGTCGCATTGAGAATGGTGTCATACACATCCTGATCATGATTAAAGCGTGTTTGGACTTGCATATTTTTAGTCCGCTTGATAAGTATGGTACGGAGAACTAGTATAATACCACCTAGTTGGCTGACCTGTTTCGCATCAGTGTGCTCGGTTGATTGAACTGGGTCACGGTTTATGCATCTCTGTATAATAAAGACTGATGTATGCGCAGTTGTACTGAGACATTGCCGTTTGCGGACCTATGTAATTATATGATCATATTGTGCAATAACTTAGCAATTATCCTATATAGAGAGGAGAGTGTTACTCGACGTGGACGTTACCTCAGTCTTCAAAGACTCCTGCATACTGCTGGTATTGACTATTTGTCATCCGGATGTAATATCACAAAATGGATAGGTTGGTGGTATATAGCTGGACGGATATAGAACACCGCAAACACGCTATAGTCACGGTTCGGCGAACACCGCACCTCTAGGTTATAAGTAGAGCTCTATAAATAGACGATGAACACCGCACCAAAAAAACCCCCAGCGCCTAGGGCTATTTCCGCTCCGTATATAGTTGACACCGCTTTCATTAGTCATGGTCCGCTGAACAGATATGGAACGCCGCCTGCTTTCATTAGTCACGCTCCCCCGATCTACTTCATCGGCTTCCCGGCTTCCCTGTTTCAGAATTGTCCTTATATGTATATATTTTTTTTCTAACTATAGACTACGAGTATATTCTTAGTTTGATTGATTACCAGATGTGTAAGATGAGACGTCGAGTGGTGCGGAACGTAATCACCCTGTTCTATACGCATCTTCCCGAATTAGCCGCGGGCTTTCATTAGTCACGCACCGTCGCTAATTATAGACACGGACCGCTGAACGGATATGGAACGAATTGTTTTCATTAGCATTCCCTCGAACTATCGACGCGGTTCGCTGAACAGACCTACAACCCCGCAACACGTCGACCATCGGCTTCCCCGCTTCCCCGTTTTTAATTGCTTTTAATTTGTTTTTTGTCCCAAAAATGTCCTCGTATATTGACCCGCTTTTTAAAATTGTTTTTAATTTGTTTTTTATATTTTTTAATTAATTTGTGTTTAATTATACGGCCCGCTGAGCGGACATGAAACACCGCAAACATCTCGGGCTATTGTCCCGGTCCGGTGAACAGACATTGACCTACAACCCCTTGGGCTATGTTCGTGACAATATCGATAGACGAACACCGCGCGACTTCGACCTATTCACGACGTCACCTCGACCTACTTATGACGTTATCGGCTTCCCGGCTTCCCTGGACTCGAACTGTCTTCCTGTATTGACCCACTTTTTAAAATCTTTTGTTATTTAAAAGCATTTTTAATTTGTTTTTAATTTTTTAATTAATTTGTTTTTATTTTTTATTTTTATTTTTTTTTTTTGGGACCTACGTCATCGGCTTCCCCGCTTCCCTGGCTCCGAACAATCCTCCTATATTGACCTACTTTTTAAAATCTTTTTTTATTTGTTTTTAATTTGTTTATTTAATTTTTTTATTTTTTTTATTTTATTTTATTTATTTTTTTGGACCTACGCCATCGGCTTCCCCGCTTCCCTGTTTCAGAACTCTCATATTACATTCTACTCATGTATATACACCAATGATATAGAACACTCGCGAATTGGTTAATAACGATAACAGAACGCTTCCAATGACAATTATTAAACCTACAAAACGCATGCTATGAGATGTTTTCTGCTGTTTACCAAAAGAACCCTCTCCCCCCCCCCCAAATCTCAGCGTGATTCAGATTAATAACAACTTCCAGGAACGACGCGGACTGTCATGTTTCACAGACATGGCTTTGGAGAGGGGCTAATAGCTACGGACTGTTATTGTTATACTTATTTTAGGGGAAATAGTGTTTAATGGGTTCCCTCGTGCGTGGCACATCTAAAATCGTTTCCTGCAATTGTTGCTCAAAATCAACAAGAACATGAATTTCCGGTCCCCATAGTCTACGTGGTTAGCAAATAAATACCCGGTATACGAATTGTAGGTTGAAAATCTAACTATCAGGGGAGACTACTCGTCGTGGTTACTAGCCCCTCTGAGTCTGGTGTTATATCCAATTTGCCGTATTTTTATCGAATTCCAACCCAAGCACCTGTGACGTTTATCTGCTACTTACCGAAGAAAGGTAAGAGACGCCAAAAGAAGAAACATTCTACATGGTTATGCTATGATTGTGTTAATTATTGTCATCAACTACTGTTAACACCACCACCGTACACCATTGTACAGTGGGGCGGTATAGCAAATCAATTGTGCATTTTGCGATAAAAGCACCAAATTTGGCACACAGGTCGAGAAATATTTCTTACAAGATGGCCGCCGGCTGATATTGTCTCAGTATGAAATTCCGCCTCAAGTGGGGACAACTGACACTAAAGCTGCCATAACCTGTATATGCGATTGCTAATCTGTTACAACACTAATTAGGGCGGAGAATGGATATTCTAGTGACTTATTTATGCAGAAACACCATTCATGTGAAAAACACTTCAGTCAGTAAAGTTGTCTGGTAACCTTGTAACATGTATGGAAATTATTAGCTAATGGTCATTAACTTTATCTGACCTGGGCGATTTGGGGTGTACCGCAGCGGGGGGGTGCTGGGAGTGCCCCCCCCCTTATATATTTTCGCTATCGCTAAGGCTTACCATACTATATCTTTGAGTCAAGCTCTACAAGAAAATGTTAAAAAATCCCCGATTTTTTCAAGTCAGAATTTTCGAATTTTTTATTTTTGTTTTTTTCTTCGAAACAATTACATAATAAATTAGTAAAAAATAATCTGATATGTAATAAAATAACTTTTACCCACTTTTCCATACAGCAAAGCAAAAATTTTACAGAAATATGACGAAAACATCACTTTTCTGGTACCCTATATGGCCGCCATTTTGAATTTACCCATGATCCTCTGCTCTGGTCATGCAAATGGTCTCAAAACGACCCCAATATGATAATCTAAAAAGTCACGGAGTTTCAGCTCTCAATTTTTTGTCGTTCCGGAGATAGAAGAAAAAAACCAACAGGAGGGGGTAGGAGCGGAAAGTGTCCCCCTCCGCCACCCCAAACCAGGTAGGGTTAATTCGTACAATCATCTGTAGGTGAGCGGTAAATCACAAAGCAATTTGGCGCTATCCATTCGTTAGAACAATGACAATGTGACACGGTTGGAGCAGAAATGAGCATACCTTCGTTAAAAGTCATTCATCAGTGTTAGTCCCAATACCTAGTGTTCCAATTATCTATTGCAGTTCACATCAGATGTCACGGTCATTTATAATCAGGGGTCATTTTGGTCATTTTTTTTCGCATAAGAGTTTAAGACGTCAATTCTGTGAACATCTCCCACGTAAACACACAGAGCTATACATACAAGCTCGAAGCAGGTCTTGGATAGCTCGAGTAGTGTTGTCTATTGTGGCTCATACAGACACTTCTGTGTCTTGTCCAGCCTCAGCTGGTCAATGAAGTTAGCACAGGTGCTGGTAGCAGTGTCCGACCCCACAGATGCCCCCTCTAGCAGGCTGCCCTTTTCAAGTACTGGTCAGAGCTGTCCTGTTTGGTGGGATCTGCGGCACATTGTTTTCCTGGCGAAGAGTTTCAGTTGTGCCTTATCAACGTGAGTACATGTGCCGGTTCTGTCATAGAATTGACCTATAAAAACCGATCCATTCAAAGCCCGATCCTTTTCCTTCACCAAACGCTATGTAGACGATCTTCTCGCTGTGGATAATCGCAATATAAATTGGATTTGAAGGAAACTACAGATAGCCCTACAGGAACACCAAATTTAGACTTATCTCTATGAAAATTTAGCGGGCATTCTCTCTCGTCCACTTTATGAGAAAAAAGATGATTACAATTTCGACATCGTAAACTATTCCTTTCTGAACAGTAATATTCCAGTGGGACCCGCATATGGCGTATACATATCTCGCCTTGAAGCATTTGCTAGATCGTGCGTTAAATGTGATGATTTTAATCAACGTCACAAAACATTGTTGAGAAACTTATAAAACAGGGCTATACCATGCACCAAACGCCTCCACTCAAAGTTTCTCAAATTTGGCGATACATATCGCATGCTGATAGCAAAATACGAACGTAGCGTGCAGGATCTATAGCGTTACGTTTCGTAACTTGTGTCTAATGTTGCTTAACCCGGGGCTAGGTGCCGTATGAACCCATGTACTTCAATATCCTCATGGTGCTCATATGAACAGTCACGACCAAACCGTGACCGAGATACATCATTCTCTAGATGACGACTTTACAGCGAATGATGTATTGCCAGCATCATTGAAAACTGTCGGCCGCTTCTCTGTTGCAGGAAACTAGCCTATGTTTATGTATACTGTGACTGTCTTTTTGAATTTGGTGCTAATACTGTTATATGGAATATGGAATAGGTGCTTGGATTATGGACACGGATATTCTTTAATGGACGACGGCTGAATTATGACGGACCAGAAGCTTGTAATAGAGTGAGATAACGAACCCCTCGATGGTATGCCTGACATCCTCTGGTATCCCTTGGATCACATGACAAGTGTAGCAGTGCGCCTATGAGCTGTGTCAGCACCTTTCAAGTTGTCCAGGCCGTTTTCGTACCATGCTCAAGAAAGCTGGACCCGGTACCCCACCAGTCAAAGTATAGAACATTAGGAGTGCCCATGCCTCCGCGGGTTCGAGGTCACCTGTTAGTTCGTTGGCTGCCGTTCGCCAGGTCATTTGAGATGACAGAGAATAGAGTTACCATACTTGAATCCTCTGAATATATCTGGGTGTTTTGGGAGTTCAGCTGTATCCCTCAGGTGAACAGGGACGTACCTGACATAGTTCATGTGGTCTAGGGCATAGAATCAGTTCTGTCAGGTAATCGAGATACGTCTTGAATGATTCCTCTGTTAGCGAACGTACGTAGATCAGTAACAAATGTTTCAGTTTCTTCACAATTGCCCAGTGCTGAAACTGAGGGAATGTTTGTTCTTTTTGATCGTGTCATTCTTCGAACTCCAGCATGTCTTTTCCATCCGCTGCATCTGTCAAAAGGTAGTGTTCAGGAGAACGGTACTGTAGAATGTACAATGTAGCAGCTATAATATGATATATGTTGACATTTGTGGTTAGTTGATGCTTGGTCGACATCGGGCCTTACACACTAGTCTTTTGTGTTAAATGCCGTCATTTTCATCTGACGACGATGCAGCTCACCAATCTCCAGTGTTCGAGGAGTTGTCACAGCGACACAGCTCACCAATTACCAATATACGAGTTGTCAAGAGTATTTCCATCATAGCTCTCTAGATTTGTATCTAATACCGCTTATGCCGGTGCTAGGGACCGTGTGGTCATTTCATGACAATCAAAGCGTACCTGAGATACAACACATATCACGAATCGTTAGATTCTTGGTATGTGCTTTAGAATAGGTTAACCAGAAGACTATACTGTGAAACTATGTGATTCTGCTGGTGGCCGTTTCGTCCCCGAGGCCCGCCCCCTGTACAGACCTTTTGGTCTTTGATATATGTTGGTATTTGTGGGAAGTTTATGTTTGGTCGACATTGATTCTTACAGACGTCTTTTATATGAAATGCCGCCATTTTCATTTGACGACGATACAGCTCACCAACCCCCGGTGTTCGAATTGCCACAGCGACACAGCTCACCAATTACCAATATACGAGTTGTCAGAGCATTTCCATCATAGCTCTCTAGATTTGTATCTAATACCGCTTATGCCGGTGCTAGGGGTCCGTGTGGTCATTTGATCCAAGTTGCCACATGAAAAGGTACAATAAAAGCCTATCTGAGATACAACACATATCACGAATCGTTAGATTCTTGGTATGTGCTTTAGAATAGGTTTGTGTTGTAATCGTTGTGCTCTTCTTGTACGAACCACGTGTGCTGTTAGCAAGAAAGTGTCGGTCGTTCCTGCTGTAGCAATTACTGCCTGCACCTGTGCTTGCACCCAGCCATTGTCTTGCAACCAGTCCCACAAAGTCTTCAGAGCTGCCAGCTCAATGTGGAGACCACTAAACATGATAGCGAACTTATTTTCTCCACAGTGCTCTAGTCACCGCCATTGAATTTGCTTTGCCAATGCAATTAGTGTCTGATCGATGTTGACCACTGGTGTCTGGACGGGATTCAGAAGCTCGACCGCATTCTTGCCCACATCCATTGAGTGCTTGATTACTGCCGCTTTGCGGGCACTGTCAATGAAGAATGAAAGTAGGGCAATGGGACAGATGAATCGATCTTCTGGCGGCTGGTGACTAGCGTGGTATGCAACCCAAGATATATTTTCCACAGTTTCAGTTTCTTTTGTGACGACCGGCATTGCATGGCTTTAGCCAGAGGTACTCTTACTCGGCCTGGTGCTTGGAGTTGCCTCTGCTCAAGTATGCAACAGTAGCAGTTGAAACAGGTGACTCAGTGATGCTACTGGTGAAAGGAGGCACGCCAGTGTAGTATGGCATCTCCAAATTCTCCAACATAGACAATGCTTCGATCTACTCCTTCACCAGAAGAAGATGGAAGATGGAGATGACAGTACCTTCACTGTTGTACTTTGAGTGCGATCTATATTGTCAACAGCGGGGATTATGAAAGCACTGCCACGCATATTGGGGAGACACACTGTCATAGGAGATTGTCATATCCAGGTGGGAAAGTCTGTCTACCAATTCCCTCGTACATGCATGATCGTGCAACATCAGTACAAGGTAAGTGAGCAATGGTGTCTCATGTAGAATACTGTGTCTCGGAGTTACGTATGGGGTGGTGCCAGGCGTCAGCCTGTGTTTGATGCTATTGAATTTCAGCGGTTGAGCGATGGCTAGTGCTGCAGGGGTTGGTCATTGAAGCTGGGGCCCTCTAGAACCACTAGTGTGAGCAGTTTGTCTCAGTTCAATGCGCGGATATTGATGGGACAGGTCACCCGGCAGGGTGATCTTGTTAGTGAATGCCACTAGGGTTAGTCTACCTGCATCTTCATTTACCGTCAACCACACCATTAGTTTAGAAATAACATCATCACCTCCTTGACAAACCTGCAATGATAAAACGTAATTCAGCTAGGGCCTCACCACATTTACCGGCTCCACCACCACCAACGTCGCCGCCATCACCTCAACTAGTACCACCACAAAAATGCCCACGCCATAGCATGTACATGGAACTTCAAGTATCCGCTACAGTTATCATTCATTATTCTGAGTAATTAACCTAATTAACCATATTACAGTTCGGTATTAACAGAAATTATCACCAGTCCTCTCAAGATATTTACACCCTCGTACACCAATAAGCCGCCATCTTAACCACCTAGTCCTTCGAAGTTCAACACATCTGTAAAACTATGTTCGTAAGATGGCTGCCACGACCGTACTATGTTCGTAAGATGGCTGCCACGACCGTACTATGTTCGTAAGATGGCTGCCACGACCGTACTATGTTCGTAAGATGGCTGCCGCGACCGTACTATGTTCGAAAGATGGCTGCCACGACCGTGCTATGTTCGTAAGATGGCCGCCACGACCGTACTATGTTCGTAAGATGGCTGCCACGACCGTACTATGTTCGTAAGATGGCTGCCACGGCCGGCAGGTGCCGAATATACGATGCCTCAATATCCAGATCCTTTTATAATATATTTATTGACCTATGTGCCAAATTTGGTGCTTTTATCACCAAATGCACAATTGTTATGGATATTCTGGCTATGCCGTTCCAGTTATTCTCTCGACATTATATACTTGATATAAGAGCAGGCTTGGCTGATGTTCAATCTTAATAAATTAATATCCTATCAATGCTCCCCAATCGTATATGTCGCTATGTAGGATCTTACTGATTTCAATTGAATTTTGTGTTCGGAGCGCCCAGTTCATGAATATTTAATAGTCTTGTGACATCACGACCGCATTTTAACTACTTTACTTGAGTTGGGCAGGGGGGATAGGTTCATGGACTCTGCGTTAACTCAAGGTAACGCCAAGGACGAGTCCATAATTCTAGCCCGCATTATGGCGCCAACCTGGCGGGAGGGCGGCAACATCAGAAGATTCCCCCCACAGCTTGGGGTGTGCTTCGGCTGAGCCAACCAGAAAGCACTTGTCATTACGTTCCCTTCAAAGCACTATGGAAACCTCTCGGGATTGGTCAACACGCGCGTTACTGCAAGCCGGTTAGATCCTACAATCGACATATCCAAATGGGGAAGCAGTTAGGATTTAATTTTAATTAGATTGGGCTGATGTTGTAACTTGAACACGATCTGCATGCACAACAATCCTGGAAGCCGGAAGAACCACACCAGTAATGTATATATACTTACGACATTCTACAGCCGATATAAGAGTAGGAGTAGCTGTTGTAACTTGAACAAGAATACCTGTATGAACGACAATCATGGGAGCCGGAGGAATCATAGCAGTAATGTATTTTCTATAGCCGATATAAGAGTAGCTGTTGTAACTTGAACAAGAGGACCTGTATGAACTACAATACTGGGAGCCGGAGGAACCACAGTAGTAATGTATATATATACTTACGACATTCTATAGCCGATATAGGAGTAGCTGTTGTAACTTGAACAAGAGGACCTGTATGAACTACAATACTGGGAGCCGGAGGAACCACAGTAGTAATGTATATATATACTTACGACATTCTATAGCCGATATAGGAGTAGCTGTTGTAACTTGAACAAGAGGACCCGTATGAACTACAATACTGGGAGCCGGAGGAACCACAGTAGTAATGTATATATATATATACTTACGACATTCTATAGCCGATATAAGAGTAGCTGTTGTAACTTGAACAAGAGGACCCGTATGAACTACAATACTGGGAGATTTATGAACCACAGTAGTAATGTATATATATACTTACGACATTCTATAGCCGATATAGGAGTAGCTGTTGTAACTTCCTGAACAAGGGGACCTGTATGAACTACAATACTGGGAGCCGGAGGAACCACAGTAGTAGCTGTATATATATACTTACGACATTCTATAGCCGATATAGGAGTAGCTGTTATAACTTGAACAAGAGGACCTGTATGAACTACAATACTGGGAGCCGGAGGAACCACAGTAGTAATGTATATATATACTTACGACATTCTATAGCCGATATAAGAGTAGCTGTTGTAACTTGAACTAGAGGACCTGTATGAACTACAATACTGGGAGCCGGAGGAACCACAGTAGTAATGTATATATATACTTACGACATTCTATAGCCGATATAGGAGTAGCTGCAGTTGTAACTTGAACAAGAGGACCCGTATGAACTACAATGTGGGACCCAGAGGAAACACAGTAGTAATGTATATATATAAATATACTTACGACATTCTATAGCCGATATAGGAGTAGCTGTTGTAACTTGAACAAGAGGACCTGTATGAACTACAATACTGGGAGCCGGAGGAGCCACAGCAGTACCCAGAACAGTACGAATAGTAGTAGTAAGCCCCATTTTTTCCGCTACACAGAGCACTGTTACTTTCTGGAAAAGATTAAACGAGACAATTTATAAATTATTCCCTGGAGTCACAAGAAAAAACTCATAGAATGGAAATTTCTGGTAATCCACAATCGACAGAATACTTCTCAAGATCATCGCACCAGGAATAACCCAGAATGAACTTATGTACAGACAATTACAAACGACTGGTCCGTCATTCATAATTCAGCCGTCGTCCATTAAAGAATATCCACGTCTATAATCCAAATTACAAGTGTCTAGTCCGTCATTCATAATCCAGCCGTCGTCCATTAGAGAATATCCGCGTCCATAATCCAAAGACCTATTCCATATTCCATATAACAGTATTAGCACCAAATTCAAAAAGACAATCATAGTATACATAAACATAGGCTTGTTCCTGCAAGAGAGAAGCGGTCAACAGTTTTCAATGATGCCGGCAAGACATCATGATGTTCCAAAAATATCAAATCCGTATCGCTGATCAGTATTCTTAATCCATAATATTCGTTATAGAGTCGTCATCTAAAAAATGATGTATCTCAGTCACGCTTTGATTGTGACTGTTCATATGAGTACCATGAGGATCTTGAAGTATATGGGTCATACGGCCCCTAGCCCCGGGTTAAGCGGAATTAGACACAAGTTACGAAACGTAGCGCCATAGATCTTGCACGCTACGTTCGTATTTTGCTATCAGATTGCGATATGTATCGCCAAATTTGAGAAACTTTGAGTGGAGGCGCTTGGTGGAATAGTGACGTTGATTAAAATCATCACATTTAACACAGGATCTAGCAAATGCTACTAAGCGAGATATGTATACGCCATATGCAGGTCCCACTGGAATATTACTATCCAGAAAGCGATAGATTACGATGTCGAAATTGTAATCATCACTTTTGTCATAAAGTCGACGAGAGAGAATGCCCGCTTCATTTTTATAGAGATATAGATCTAAATAAGATGTGCCTGTAAGGCTATCCTATAGTTTCCTTCAAATCCATTGAAGATGGATATATATCCTTCACTGCGTCATTTATATAGCGATTATCCACAGCGAGAAGATCGTCTATATAGCGTTTGGTGAATGAAAAGGAACGGGCTTTGAATGGATCGGTTTTGAAAGCGCCTGCATATAGTCATATTCATAAGAGAACAGATACAGGTCAGCCAACAGGGTGCACAATTAGTACCCATTGGAATACCTATATGCTGCTGATATATTGTGTTGCCAAATTTCACATAGATATTTTTAATGAGAAATTCAAGCAACTCTATAAACAAAGAAACATCCATGAATGATATCTCTTGTATGTAGTCGAGCTAAAGAATGCTTTATGGCTTCCGACATTAATATATCTACGATCAGTTTTCTTGAACACAGATACTATTAATGAACTTACACGGTCAATAAGATCCTGATGAGGGATTGTAGTATAGAGTCGAGAAATCCCATGTGGATACATGTCTGTACGGTATGTGACCTTTAGCATCAAGTTCTTCCGTAAGACATTTTGAGTTTTTCAATATCCACATACATTGAACGCCAGAGTTCTTAGAAATAGTGGCGCAATACTATTGCATATCCCATATAACATTATTAGCACCAAATTCAAAAAGACAATCAGGGTATACATAAACATAGGCTAGTTTTCTGCGGGAGAGAAGCGGTCAACAGTTTTCAATGATGTCGGCAAGACATCATGATGTTCCAAAAATATCAAATCCGTATCGCTGATCAGAATTCTTAATCCGTAATATTCGTTGTAAATTCGTCAAGTTACGAAATGTAACACCATAGATCTTGCACGCTACGCTCGTATCTCGCTATCAGCATGCGATATGTATCGCCAAATTTGAGAAACCTTGAGTGAAGGCGATCGGTGGTATAGCCCTGTTTTTGCAACAATGTTCTGTGACGTTGATTGAAATCGTCACATTTAACACAGGATCCAGCAAATGCTACTAGTCGAGATATGTATAGCCATATATGCAGGTCCCACTGGAATATTATACTTTCCAGAAAGGGATAGTTTACGATGTCGAAATTGTAATCATCTCTTTTTACGAGATAGAAGATCCCGCTTCATTTTTGTAGAGACATAGGTATAAATATGATACGCCTGTAGGGCTATCAGAAGTTTCCCTCAAATTCAGCGAAGGTGGATATATATCCTTCACTGCGTCATTTATATAGCGATTATCCAAAGCGAGAAGATCGTCTATATAGCGTTTGGTGAATGAGAAGGAACGGTCTTTGAATTGATCGGTTTTTGAAAGCGCCTGCATATATTCATAAGAGAACAGATATAGGTCAGCCAACAGGGGTGCATAATTAGTACCCATTGGAATACCTATTTGCTGTTGATATATTGTGTTGCCAAATTTCACCTAGATATTTTTATTGAGAAATTCGAGCAATCTATAAACAAGTAACTCACAGCCTCTCCCTCAATACATACGCTTAAAAAATCCAAGATGGCCGCTTTGATGACGTCACCGTGACGTTATTTTCGAAAACGGCATTTTCGATCGATTTTCCGTCAGATATTTCGAATTGTTCATTTATATGATTTCTCCAGAAAAAGTGCGTGATAAATTAGTAAATATCAATGTGAGGAGAAAAAAAGTTTTTTGCCCACTTTTCATCTCGGTAAAACAGACATTTTGAAGAGAAAAGACGAAAGACATCATTTTTCTGAATTCTGAACATCTTGACTTTGCCCATGATCCTCTACTCGGGGGATATGTAAATATGCTCAAAATGACCCCAATATGATAAACTATAAAGTCACGGAGTGATTCGCATTTGTTTTTGTCGTTCCGGGGGTAGCGCAGAAAGTTTGGTAGAGGGCCATTTAACATCCCCTCCTCCCAACCGCCCTGGTGGGATTAAATTACTGTGTATAACAGGTAGGTAGCGATTAGATGTGACGTCTAATGAATAACGGTCATATCTGCATTGTATGAACATTTGCCATAGAATCATCATTAGCAACGCTTACAGTTTAGCTGTCAGATGCCGTATATGCCGTTTGCGGAATTTTCAGGTTTTGGTGCGTCATCGTCTAAATCCAGATCTATCAATTAAATTTGACCAGCTGCTGCATCATCACCAATGCCCTACGTTAAACCGCTTCACCGATTAAAACTTTCTGTCAAAACATCACCATTATTGGTGCTGAACTGAGTCCTCATTCTGAATGTATTCACCACTTATCCACTGGACGTTTAACGTCACCATGGTCATATGAAAATGGTCAGCCTATTGTGTTCTGACTGGTTGATCAATAACTCTTATTCCTCGTTGTTGAGTACAGCCGGGCCTTCAATTGTCTCCCACTTTGCAAATGACTGTTAGTCAATGTGATCAACTTACTACCGTAAGCATACCGCCGTGTATAGGTTATATTTTATACTTTACACATAGTATACTTAGTCAAGTAAAGCGTCTATGTGTACCGTGTCTGTGTTTAACAATAACTGCGTGTAGGCACCATTAGCGAGTTTCTCTGGGATATGAAGCGAAATATATTCACCAGGTCGGATCCATGATATGTGTACTTCATGCACCAGACCTTCGTACTATTTAGAATTTGCAATGGCAATAACAGAAATTAGTACGGTACTTTCAATTACCGTGAAGGAATTTTCGTACATCATCTGTGTTTGTGGATCCGTGTCAACATTGTTTGGCTTTTCCCGTTTGACGTATGCGACGATTTCACTCGACACCGTCTCGCATTATATGTAAGACATGACTCCCCGTTACTGACAGTCATGTTGATACAATCTAATTACAATCAAATCCTATCTGCTCCCCCATGTGGATATGTCGCTTGTCGCCCCATATAGCGACATGTACGATTGGGGAGCATTGATAGGATATAAATTTGTTAAGATTGATGTTGATACTACTTTGAATCGGGTACAGTGACGTACCGATGGCAAAATCCTCTGTTCTAGCGAACGTCATGGCGTCATCGCGTTTCCGGCATAGTCGGCTTATGCCAAGAAAAAAACAACCAGTTCGAAGTAGACAAAGCTTCTCAGATGCAACCACAAGAGAAAGTTCAGTTGATTTTGATCACGTAGTCGCGAATGGTAACGACATTCGCTGAGCCATTTTACTGATCTAGTAACTATACAGCTCTCATCAGCTGTAAACAATCATCCGCCGGACGCGGGGCACAAAACACATTGACGGATGTATGTTCTTTATCATTGCCTTCGGGTCCATCCGTTTTAAGTGATTAAAATAAATTGACTATTCCCTTCGATTCCACTCTCGACAGATCTAGTTTGAGGTGTTTCTCCTAGCTTTTTCTTACAGACCGACCTCCACGGCTCCACGGATCTACAGTGGCTGTTCGGAGTTTGGATGGGACATTGTGCTTGAAAGTTTCGTCATGGCTGCCAATATGAACCAGTGCGGGTCGAGTCAGTATATACAATATCATAATACGAGACAGCGCTGAGTGTCATTGGGCGCATCGATTCTTTCCCGTATGTCCCGTATGTCCTGCGTACAACAAACATTATACATGTACATGTAGATGACGCATACCACGTGCAAATAACTATCATCCAGGGAAAATAAAATGGTGGCTTCGATTTATTGGTCGCCTATTCTTTCTCGATAGATATTATATGTACCAACAGCTTGCAAATTACTGTCACCTACAGTCTCCCAATAAAACCTACCCTTGAAATGAGATGTGATGATTGTGTCAAAGGAATTTCTATTCGATTTATTTGGTTAACCACAAGAACCGCCCAATATCGCGCCATGAATAACACATATAGTCAGAAGATTATCTCAGCTCAACAAACGATCCATGGAAATGCCATGCACTTTAACACCATTTCTGTCTTGAATTAACTAAATACTGACAGGCATAATGATGTAATCTTAGCGCAAAGCTACAGAAACAGTCAGTTGATTAATTATGCTAATTGACTTACCTGTGATGAACGCCAACAGGAGGACCAGAACTGGCGCTATATATTCCCACATACTAAGACGGTCACTTATGATCACAGATGACTAGATTGACACTCGATGGTTTATCTATGACCACTCTTTCTCACTGAATATATAGTGTGGTACATGAACTGAATACAGTTATGTATTTCAACCTTCTCTCTGTACCAAAACCTCGATTAACCGCCCCAGTATCCTTTATTTACCTAAATATTATTCCGAGTGGATAGCGCGGGTTGATCGATAACGGTCGCTTATAATCAGTTGCAACAGCAGCATAAATAACGGAGATATTGCACGCGGTCTGAAATGTTGATCATGGCAACAGTCTGTGTGCACTCGTCAAATGAACAATATATGCGGACAATGGATCGAATAGATTTGAAGTATCTTAATAAATCAGTAATATAATAATAATATTATTATCAGTACTATTAATCAGTTGTTAATATTGTGTGGATCATGGTGACGTTCTCCATCAGTGAAATTGTCAGTTCAATGTCCGAATAGAGCCGCGTAATTGACTGAAAAGTACATCGAAAACGCGGCATGACTGTGGTGGTATCGTCCCTTAAAAAGGGGATAACAGACAATAAAATACCGGCTCATCATAAACGGGTGGGTCACGAAATTCGATTAAGAGTTCACACATGAATGTCAAGAGATCACACAATTAGTTTTCACGTTGCCCCTGATTTCTTCCAATTCATGAGGTTCTTACTCCGATGTCCATTTGACCAAATGTAGAAATCAGTTCATCATTGAGTTCCAAGTTGCCCTTGGTGATAGATAGAATTGGGGCGTGATTGCTGGGATTCGTTGGTACATGTATGATGTTGGTAGCTTTTGCAGGGCTGGTTTTAATAAAGGTTCGTCGATGAAGTTGGGAGTGAGTGAGTGAGTAGTAGGGTTTAACGTCGTTTTCAACCTTGTTTCGGTCATATCACGAGTTGGATTTGTTGTGGTGCTGATGATACCTTTTATCCTATCGGCATATATGCTGAATGCGATCATGTTATTTCGTTGTGCGTCCGTCGAAGCGTCCTCTGCTGATTGCCTAGCCATCCGTTTGACGATTTTACCGCCCTAGAAGCCGAAACGTTGCTAATCTAAATTCGATATACAGCGTTGCAGTAGTAGATTCTTGCCCATTCTTGTCAATAGACCTTGTATCTTTAGATGGGTAAATGGCCCTAGCCCAGGTGCAATAAGAAGTACCAAAATAAAATACTTCCGCTACAAGAAAATGTTCAATTGGCATGAAGTACAGTATTATATTGTATACTTAGAAAAATTTGAGTCATTGAGTCTCATCATTCTCGAGTAACAGGGCCGTGAAGTAGTGTATTCGTGCAAAATAGTTGATTCTAAGGTGAAAACAATTCTTATTGTTCTCTGTAAACATATGAAGATAAACGATAACCAGAACCACATTTGGTCTACAGCTACGTAATCAGAACCACATTTGGTCTACGACTACGTAACCAGAACCACATTTGGTCTACGACTACGTATTGGAACAGCGAGTATGCTGTATCAAACTGGTTCTGGTTATCGTTTATCTTCATATGTTTATAGAAAGAAATATAATGTGTTTTCGCTTCAAAATTGGCGATTTTGCACGAATGCGCTACTTCACGGCCCTGTTATTCGAGAATGATGAGACTCCGTGCATTGAAACTACCACAGACCAGCAGACCCTCCTTCTTTTCAGCAGGGCCGGGCCCCATATAGAATGGTGGGAGGGGGTCGTTGGAGGGGCTCTAGAGGCTCCACCTTGCATAGAGGTCAGAGGGGCCATACCAGGACACAGAGACAAGGTTTGAATGATTTTGATTATCTGAATAACTACTGACTTGTCACAGACCGACATTTAACTTTACACTGAAACATGCAAGTTATTCAGCTCTCTGAAATCATTTTCCTAAGACAATGTGTATTATTTTAAATATGTTGGACTAGTTATTTTATGGTGGATTTATTATTATCAGAGGACGGAAATCTGGGTATCTATAATGACACACTACTTTATTCAATCAGTGAGTACATTCTAAAACTTTTTCTGAGTCATTGTCCTGGGATAATACACATTATAAGACACATTGCTCAAATGGTGTATTATCTCCTCTGGATTGTCTACACAAATTAGATGCCTATGACATGAACACTGATACTTTTATATAATGATTAAATATTCTAGACCGCATCGACGGCTATATGCGGTTTAGGTAATTCTCAGTATTCTTAACTTAAATAAATTTGTGTGTTTCCTCTCTTACATATGGAAATGCTTCGTACTGTGACGTTAGTCACACTGCCATGTACATGTAGTGTAGTTAAATTTTCCATGGAATCTACTAGGAAAGTATGTGTGATGAAACTTCCCTTTTTTTCTTTTTTTTTCTTTTTGTGTTTTTTAAAATTTTATTTACATGTATGTATTTTTTTCCCCCTTTATTCTATTATTATTATTTCTGTCAGTTTGGTATATATTCATAGACGCACGTGGTTGTTACTTTGTTACAAACATAGGCGGTATTTAGCGCGAAGAAAATGCGGATGACAAACTGCTCACAATGTATCTTATGTTGCTGGATATGTCATTATAGAATACAGGACACGGTTTTCTATATATATAACAGTCAGAGTAGCCTTATTGTCTATAGTCATCATAGAGTTTAAACAACTACATGCGGTGCAGTTAGTTGTGGAAGATTAGACACAATGCTTGCTACCTATAAAGTGTTCTTGGGACAGACATGTCTACTTTGTTCCTTAATTTGCTATCCTTGCAACATGTATATCACAAAATATACAGTATACTTTTTTCACCATACTGTTTGCAGTCTCTCTATTTTTCTGAGATATATTGTAATCAGTCATTCTTTTGTTCCCTGTGAATGTGTATAATCAGACATATCTGCTTGGTTCCTGGATTTGTTCTCCTTGCAACATTTGTATCAAAGCATACACTGTATCATATTTTCACCATACTGTTTGCAGTCTCTCTATTTTTCTGAGATATATTGTAATCAGTCATGCTTGTGTTCACAGTGAATGTGTATGATCAGACATATCTGCTTGGTTCCTGGATTTGTTATCCTTGTATCATTTGCATCACAGCATACACTGTATCATATTTTCATCATACTGTTTGCAGTCT
>JAVTVY010002735.1:0-34804 GCA_036873755.1 Hanleya hanleyi | reverse complement strand
TCCTAGAAATTATCTTCAAAGTAGCACACCCCTTTCTAAATATCACTGATTTTAGAAATTATTTGCTTAGTAGCAGATCTGCTAAATAGCATGCGAGACAATAATAACCATATTTCGACACGTCACCGTAATACCACCGTCCACATGCACCCCCCAAAACTCTTGTTTTGCGGGTCTGTGCCCCTACCGGTAATGGGTTTGCTGACAGCATAGATTGCAACTTATCTCTGACTTGCGCAAAAATTCAAGCTAATAATCCTTTAACATTCAACTGCGTCGATAGCACCGTCAGACCTGTGCATTCACATAGCGGTTTGTTCATGGACTCTATTTCTCTTTAATATGGGGAGGGCGTTTTAACTATTGATATGTGGCGTAAATATGATAAATATGGAATTATCTTCAAGCTACTTTCTAAAGAAAGGACAATATATAAATGATCATTTTGGCAACATCAGGTAGAAAATAGTCCAGTTATCATTGATTTAACATAATTCCTAGGTTAAAGATGAGGGAAGAGAGTAAATGAACGAACCGCTATGTGAAACGCATATCAGTGCACCGACTGTCGGTGCCATCTGCCCAGCTCTTTGTTAAAGATTTGACTTGAATTTTGTGGGGGATTACTTCTGACGCCATATTCGTCCATTACCCTTGATCTAACTCTCCAGTGATAGGCCTTTTTATCTTTCTTCAATATCCGCTGGTAATTTGCGCCGAAAGACCTGACACAAATCAAATACATCAGACGAGCCAGAGATAGAATACAAGTCCCAGGACATGTTAAGCGTATACCGGTGGATTTCGAAAGACGTTTGACCCCCGTGGTTTCTGAGATTATCCCAGGAGGTTTTGTAGATCTTTGTCTTTACAGCCATTGTACCAGAGTTTGTAAATTTCAACTGTCGATGAAATATCTTACAGTAGTATATATGCCGGAAGTAGCAGAATAACGCCAAATTGGACCCTACTTTTGAGTTC
Organism: Hanleya hanleyi; assembly: GCA_036873755.1. Classification (NCBI taxonomy): domain Eukaryota; kingdom Metazoa; phylum Mollusca; class Polyplacophora; order Lepidopleurida; family Hanleyidae; genus Hanleya; species Hanleya hanleyi. The sequence goes on along the minus strand of JAVTVY010002735.1, from coordinate 33,823 downwards.
AGCTCAGTCCGATTTCCGTTTTAACTATTTCGTATTTTACATGCTCCCAACTATACTGGCGCCAATTTTGTCCCCGAGAGATATTTTGTTTTGGTGAGAGAACTACTTTATTAGTTTCAGTACTTTATTCACATAGCAACTGACCGCTTCTTGATTACTTGTTTATGAGAACTAGTATAGTTTTGAAATACTTTCGGAACATAGATTTTGTTTTTAACAGAATTTGATTAAATTCGGAGTCGGAAGATGATGATACATCCTATATCGAAAACTGGGCCCTGTATGATGGTATCATGTATCATTGTGGGACATTTGTCAACCTTGAAATTATAGGCCAATATCTCGAAATTATAAACAAATCAAAGCCCTCTTGCACTTTGCACATATGTATTGAAGAGGTGAAGGTGCTGTACTAGGGATTTCATCATTATCTTGTATTGTCAGAACCAAATTTGCTGCATGGGAAAGCCCTGCGTCACAGCCAGCTTTTGGCATTGCCCATTGGATGCTGTCAATCGGCACCCTGTAATATTCACTATGAGGTTTCACTTGTGGGCACCCATGTACTATTAGTTAAAAACAGTACTATTAGTTAAAAACAGCTCCCCCCCACCCCCGTTTTACATGGGGTAGTTCTGTTGCGTGTATGGCTCCCATGATGCAGATAGTCTAGTATGACCAATTAACGACCAATTTTACTCCATAATCCATTTATGACTTCTTTAAGAACTAAATCGTCCCTGGGCCAAAGACTATAACATGGAATAGCGAAGAACATATTATTTCTTCATTACAACTTAGTTTTAATTTTGGATGCCCATATCCACACAGGGGGGACTCTAGCTAAGATTCATAGCGTCTCCCTTCCCTCAACGCTATGCCGCGGGATCTCCCGTGTGTAATTCAGGTAGATAAACACCGTCGGAAACAGACCAGAAAATTACATTCACTCGCCCCAAATCCCCACTATCGTAACACATGGTCCTATTGGTTTAGAATGCCATCAATATTATTAGTTACAAACACTTACTTGCGCCCGAAATGCGGCACAGAACGAAATGGATCGAGAGCCCACAACGTGACAGCCATGTCTTCTTGTTGTCTCCTCGAACTAGCGGACAAGATACGAGTTTCTTACACGCCACACCAAAATTTGACCCCGTTAAATTTCGCCCGTGGGACTAAATATAGAATCTCCTGCAGGCCCACACGTGTTTAATATTCCCTGCCCTATTGATTTGAAAAAAAAAGTTCAAGTACCCTTCAACTACAGTCTGATAGTGTCTACTGTTTTGTCAGCATGGAATATTAAACACGTGTGGGCCTGCAGGAGATTCTATATTTAGTCCCACGGGCGAAATTTAACGGGGTCAAATTTTGGTGTGGCGTGTAAGCAACTCGTATCTTGTCCGCTAGTTCGAGGAGACAACAAGAAGACATGGCTGTCACGTTGTGGGCTCTCGATCCATTTCGTTCTGTGCCGCATTTCGAGTGCAAGTAAGTGTGTGTAACTAATAATATTGATGGCATTCTAAACCGATAGGACCATATGTTACGATAGTGGGGATTTGGGGCGAGTGAATGTAATTTTCTGGTCTGTTTCCGACGGTGTTTATCTACCTGAATTACACACGGGAGATCCCGCGGCATAGCGTTGAGGGAAGGGAGACGCTATGAATCTTAGCTAGGGGGACTCCTGTTGATCTGTGTACCAATTAGTGTGGGTATTTGTATTTCAGTACTTTGACAACTTTCAGTCCTTTACTGGTGATAATTTTGCTTCATATATAAAGCACCATTAAAAAGTTGCATTCTAAACAATAAGTCCTGTTATTTCAGTCAAGCGGTTCACCCACTAAGAAAACATCCACCATTATCTGCTAATATTGTGTCCATTAATACATCATTTGTCAGTCAGCCTCATTGTGAATGAAAAAAACATTAAGTACTCTCTGGTGTGGCACATTCTTCCTCTGCCATCAGAAATTGCTAGGGTGAAAATTATGTGTATGGAAGGGAAACTAAATTTCATCAATTCTGACAAACACTCATGAAAATACTATGTTTAGCAAATATTTGAATTGCTTTATGGAAATCTAAGTGTTTGAAATGCTCGATAGCTTTTTTGATGATATAAATATGGATGTTGTTTGCCTAATTGATTTGCAAGTTGAACACCAAAGCAAAAAATAGATAGCACAGAATAAAGATAATACTGGTGTGTTATCTTGTATAAAATTTCATTCCATTCTGTTTTTGATCTGGGGAAATATGTCCCCAACCCACGTTGTTACGACCCCATGCTAATTGGTCACTCTTGGCTAAATCGCCATCAATTATAATGTATATTCCAGGTGCTGAATTTTCAGATATTATCTGATACAGTTAGTGCGACAGTAACAGATCATCAACAGTGGTGGATCACTTAACGATTCGTCTATATAACTGAACCTTTGCATATGTTTCTCTGAGGTTCTCATGAAATATGATTCCTTTCGAATTGGCTGGAAAAAACTTGGCGACATTCTTTCATTTTTCTCAATATTTGAGCCTCCATATCACTCCCAGTACATGTAGATTGCCAAGCGATATGGCGCAGTGGCAAGTCGGAAACAAAACTCAGTTTTACTGCGCATCTACACCACAAGTAGAAAGGAACTACAATAGCAGCTCATTTTGATACTAGTGCCTGCAGTAAACTTCCTTTTCCATGCATTTTGAAGAGAGACTTGTTTGCTCTAGAAAATTGATATGACATCACAAAGATGCCCCAGGGTATCTGATTCCACTTTGGAAATATTACCTAAATAGTAGAGACCGTTCAAACAGACTGTTGTATGAAATCTGTCCGCTCTTATAACTGCAGAAAGGCAGCGGCCAATGCATTCTAGATACTATGGTTACAGACTTTAAGTTAATTAATTTGCTTCTTGTACCGGGTAATTCTGTTTCAAGCAGAAATGCAGGATTTGTGTGTGAAAATCGCTACTTTTAATTCATAAAAGATGAAACTTGTGTACTTTCTATATCTGTCTTGATGAACAAATAAATCTCACCGATTTAGAGTTTGCAAATTATAATTAATGCAAATCACTTCTGCACACCATAGCTAACAGACTGCTGCACACCCCTCTAGCTAACAGACTGCTGCACACCCCTCTAGCTAACAGACTGCTGCACACCATAGCTAACAGACTGCTGCACACCCCTCTAGCTAACAGACTGCTGCACACCCCTCTAGCTAACAGACTGCTGCACACCCCTCTAGCTAACAGACTGCCGCACACCCCTCTAGCTAACAGACTGCTGCACACCCCTCTAGCTAACAGACTGCTGCACACCCCTCTAGCTAACAGAATGCTGCACACCCCTCTAGCTAACAGACTGCTGCACACCCCTCTAGCTAGCAGACTGCTGCACACCCCTCTAGCTAGCAGACTGCTGCACACCCCTCTAGCTAACAGTAGTTTCATTTCTATCTTTTAAATATATATTTTGTATTGTTATTTAAATTATATGAATTGTTACATGATCACATACCTGGTGGTAATACTTCTTCATGAGATTACAGAAAGAAATGTGCCAAACAGAGAAAATATTACCAATTGTATGTATCCTACTTCACAAACATGTAGTTTCCTGAAATACATATAATGTAATTTCAGAGAGACCCTATATTTCTTGAAATATGAATGAAAATATAATTGTAAAAAAAAAAAATAATATCAAAAGTTTTGGGTAGGTGCCTATTTGGTGGGTGGGTAGGGCTACCCCACCCAAACAATATTTAAATTGTTCCCTTTTATGTAATAAATTCTTTGATAGAGCTCGACAATGCGTGAGAGTACAGAAGTTATTGAGATCAGTGCAGGTAGTGACCAGGAGAAGAATGATGGGAAGAGTCCTGTACGAACCCCGCTGAAGAAGAAACAAGATGCGATCCCCATGAGCCCCTCACAGTTACCAGGTACTGTTTGGAAAACACAACAAACAAATTCTGTTTGCTTTTTTGACCAGCTTTTTCATCAAAACTGAAGAAGTCAGATTTATAACCATGTGTGTATCTATCCCATCTGTAACTGTAAGGCCAATTGATGTCACTTCATTGGTTGTTTTGCATGACCTTGATTTTTTAAAAACACATGCTAGATGCTATAAGTATTTGTGCAATGCAATAGTATACAAATATGGAGAAAATGAGTAAGTTTTACTCTTGAAAATGTAAATCCGTCGACTATTTTAATTATTTACCCTCAAAATATAGATAACAACCAATCCAGCAACAATTGCTTAATGACTGTGTTATACATCTGTAACCCTTTGGGTTATACATCTGTTACATCTGTAACCCTCTGTGTTATACATCTGTCACATCTGGTACCCTGTGTGTTACACATCTGTCACATCCGTAACCCTGTGTGTTATACATCTGTCACATCAGTAACCCTGTGTTATACATCTATCACATCTGTAACCTTGTGTGTTATACACCTGTCATATCTGTAACCCTCTGTGTTACACATCTGTCACATCTGTAACCCTGTGTGTTATACATATGTCACATCAGTAACCCTGTGTTATACATCTATCACATCTGTAACCTTGTGTGTTATACATCTGTAACCCTGTGTGTTATACATCTGTCACATCTGTAACCCTCTGTGTTATACATCTATCACATCTGTAACCTTGTGTGTTATACATCTATCATATCTGTAACCCTCTGTGTTACACATCTGTCACATCTGTAACCCTGTGTGTTATACATATATCTCATCTGTAACCCTCTGTGTTATATATCTATCACATCTGTAACCTTCTGTGTTATACATATATCTCATCTGTAACCCTCTGTGTTATATATCTGTCACATCTGTAACCCTCTGTGTTATACATATATCTCATCTGTAACCCTCTGTGTTATTTATCTATCACATCTGTAACCCTCTGTGTTATACATATATCTCATCTGTAAACCTCTGTGTTATACATCTATCACATCTGTAACCTTCTGTGTTATACATATATCTCATCTGTAACCCGTGTGTTATATATCTATCACATCTGTAACCCTCTGTGTTATACATCTATCACATCTGTAACCCCTGTGTCTTATATATCTATCACATCTGTAACCTTCTGTGTTATATATCTATCACATCTGTAACCTTCTGTGCTATACATATATCTCATCTGTAACCCTCTGTGTTATACATCTATCACATCTGTAACCCTCTGTGTTATATATCTATCACATCTGTAACCCTCTGTGTTATACATATATCTCATCTGTAACCCTCTGTGTTATACATATATCTCATCTGTAACCTTCTGTGTTATATATCTATCACATCTCAGGGGTCGAAAAGTCCGCCTGTCCACCTGTCGTCGACAGGTAATATTTCCTTGTGACAGGTAGAACAAAAAACTACCTGTCGCAAGTGACAGGTAGAAAAAAACTTTTACTAACTGTTTTATCAGTGCCCTACATCGTTACAATGTTCAAGGAATCAAGAAAACACTGAAATTCAACTAAAAAATAAACGTAATGTTTCGCCGACATTCGTTCTCAATTATATTACGATATCTGTGTGAAGAACATCAAGGGAGATAAGTTGTCCAAGCATGTGATCTCTATGACAGTCAGGGTCCCCTCGAACGCCCGTTTATTGCTTATATATCTTGAGAAAATTGAGGGTTCCCGGTATTGCTAGCTTGTTGTCTACGTCATCATTCTTGTGTCCATGGCGGGAAGCACTGGAAGAGACCAGCAATCATATTTCTAAAAAAAAATTGACTTCTTTAACTTTTGAAATGGATCGTTTCCTCAAACGGAATAATGTGGAGGAAACTAATAAATCGGGTGGCTTGCTGACGAGCCGTGACTATGCCAGTGACACCGGCGCTGACTGATCAGCTAGTTGAACTATTTTATGACACACATTGAGAGGGAACGGGATTTTCAGCTACATATCGAAGACTATATTTCTCTGAGCAGTGAAATTTTGCACATCATCTGAACATGATTTGTGCATTTTTATCCTGAAGTATAGATAGATTTCTTGCTTATGCAGGACTGTATCCAGGGAATTTTTTGCAGGTTCCAATCCCATTCATAATTCATTATTGAGGGTCCAATTTTCGTTAGTGAATTTTTGCGCAAAGTGCCTGTGACAGGTAGAACATTAACATGAAATTCGATACTGGTAACCAGCTATGCAATCGGACTGATATTGAGGCTCCCAGAAGCTTTTTCTAAGAGTATTTCCTCCAGAAATCCTTTCAAATTGAACAAAAACACTTTCGTTTTTTGTTTCATTTGAGTTTTGGATGCCCATAAGTTTTCCGGAACTAAATTGACTCCAGATGCAGCCCTGTTACGTTTTCATATGGTAACAAGACAAAGACAAGCTGGAGGCAAGGAGTTGATCAATCAATGTCATTGCTGAATTTTAATGTCAAAAAATATTTTCACAATCACTTCATTAACAGCCTCCGAGATGGTTCATCATCATTACAGTTTTAACCATGGAAAAATGAATGACATGGTTTTGTTCAGGTTGTAATTTAATGTGACAGGTAGAAAATTATTCTACCTGTCACATGTGACAGGTGGAGATTTTCAAACATTTCGACCCCTGTATTAGCCAGTGTATATACATACCCTCTCTCTATTAGTCAGTGTAGATACAGACCCTATCTCTATTAGCCAGTGTATATACATACCCTCTTTCTATTAGTCAGTGTATATACATACCCTATCTCTATTAGTCAGTGTAGATACATACCCATACTCTATTAGTCAGTGTATATACATACCCTATCTCTATTAGTCATTGTAGATACATACCCTATCTCTATTAGTCATTGTAGATACATACCCTATCTCTATTAGCCAGTGTATATACATACCCTATCTCTATTAGTCATTGTAGATACATACCCTGTCTCTATTAGCCAGCGTATATACATACCCTATCTCTATGAGCCAGTGTATATACATACCCTATCTCTATGAGCCAGTGTATATACATACCCTATCTCTATTAGCCAGTGTATATACATACCCTATCTCTATTAGTCAGTGTATATACATACCCTATCTCTATGAGCCAGTGTATATATATACCCTATCTCTATAAGTCAGTGTATATACATGCCCTATCTCTATGAGCCAGTGTATATACATACCCTATCTCTATTAGTCAGTGTATATACATACCCTATCTCTATTAGTCAGTGTATATACATACCCTATCTCTATTAGTCAATGTATATACATACCCTATCTCTATTAGCCAGTGTATATACATACCCTATCTCTATAAGTCAGTGTATATACATACCCTATCTCTATTAGTCAGTGCATATACATACCCTATCTCTATTAGTCAGTGTATATACATACCCTATCTCTATTAGTCAGTGTATATACATACCCTATCTCTATTAGTCAGTGTATATACATACCCTATCTCTATTAGTCAGTGTATATACATACCCTATCTCTATTAGTCAGTGTATATACATACCCTATCTCTATTAGTCAATGTATATACATACCCTATCTCTATTAGTCAGTGTATATACATACCCTATCTCTATTAGCCAGTGTATATACATACCCTATCTCTATTGGCCAGTGTATATACATACCCTATCTCTATTGGCCAGTGTATATACATACCCTATCTATTAGTCATTGTAGATACATACCCTATCTCTATTAGCCAGTGTATATACATACCCTATCTCTATTAGTCATTGTAGATACATACCCTGTCTCTATTAGCCAGTGTATATACATACCCTATCTCTATGAGCCAGTGTATATACATACCCTATCTCTATGAGCCAGTGTATATACATACCCTATCTCTATTAGCCAGTGTATATACATACCCTATCTCTATTAGTCAGTGTATATACATACCCTATCTCTATGAGCCAGTGTATATATATACCCTATCTCTATATGTCAGTGTATATACATGCCCTATCTCTATGAGCCAGTGTATATACATACCCTATCTCTATTAGTCAGTGTATATACATACCCTATCTCTATTAGTCAGTGTATATACATACCCTATCTCTATTGGGCCAGTGTATATACATACCCTATCTCTATTGGCCAGTGTATATACATACCCTATCTCTATTGGCCAGTGTATATACATACCCTATCTATTAGTCATTGTAGATACATACCCTATCTGTATTAGCCAGTGTATATACATACCCTATCTCTATTAGTCATTGTAGATACATACCGTCTCTATTAGCCAGTGTATATACATACCCTATCTCTATGAGCCAGTGTATATACATACCCTATCTCTATGAGCCAGTGTATACACATACCCTATCTCTATTAGCCAGTGTATATACATACCCTATCTCTATTAGTCAGTGTATATACATACCCTATCTCTATGAGCCAGTGTATATATATACCCTATCTCTATAAGTCAGTGTATATACATGCCCTATCTCTATTAGCCAGTGTATATACATACCCTATCTCTATTAGTCAGTGTATATACATACCCTATCTCTATTAGTCAGTGTATATACATACCCTATCTCTATGAGCCAGTGTATATACATACCCTATTCTATTGGCCAGTGTAGATATGTCTCATTCTATTAGCCAGTGTATATACATACCCTTATTCCTAGAGTGAGCCAGTGTATATACATACCCTATCTCTATTGGGCAGTGTAGATACATGTACCCTATTCTATTAGTCAGTGATACACATACCCTATCTCTATTGGCCAGTGTAGATACATACCCTATCTCTATTAGTCAGTATATACATACCCTATCTCTATTAGCCAGTGGCGTGACACCCTGGCCCTATTAGTCAGGAAACCAAATACATACCCACTTCTATAAGCTGTGTATATACATACCCTCTATCTCTATAAGTCAGTGAGTGAGTGAGTGAATAGGGTTTAACGTCGCTTTCAACATTTTTTCAGCTATATCACGACGGGGAAGGGAAGGGAGGGGGAGGGGCAGGGGTATCTACTTGTAACAGAGCAGATCTAATGCTGCCATTTTATAGTGCTGTCCCACTGAAATATCATGCCGTAGGCAGACATGACACCCCACTCAGTCACATTATACTGACACCGAGCGAACCAGTCCTTGTTCTATCCTCTTAATGCTGAGCGTAAGCGAGGAGCAACAAGTTCCATTTTTCAAGTCTTAGGTATGACCCGGCCTGGGATCGAACCCAGTACCTACCGCTTACGAGGCCGACGCTCTAACCATTAGACCACCGCAGTGTCCTATTAGTCAGTGTATATACATAACCTATCTCTATTAGTCAGTGTATATACATACCCTATCTCTATTAGTCAGTGTATATACATACCCTATCTCTATTAGTCAGTGTATATACATACCCTATCTCTATTAGTCAGTGTATATACATACCCTATCTCTATTAGTCAGTGTATATACATACCCTATCTCTATAAGTCAGTGTATATACATACCCTATCTCTATTAGTCAGTGTATATACATACCCTATCTCTATTAGTCAGTGTATATACATACCCTATCTCTATTAGTCAGTGTATATACATACCCTATCTCTATTAGTCAGTGTATATACATACCCTATCTCTATTAGTCAGTGTATATACATACCCTATCTCTATTAGTCAGTGTATATACATACCCTATCTCTATTAGTCAGTGTATATACATACCCTATCTCTATTAGTCAGTGTATATACATACCCTATCTCTATTAGTCAATGTATATACATACCCTATCTCTATTAGCCAGTGTATATACATACCCTATCTCTATAAGTCAGTGTATATACATACCCTATCTCTATTAGTCAGTGCATATACATACCCTATCTCTATTAGTCAGTGTATATACATACCCTATCTCTATTAGTCAGTGTATATACATAACCTATCTCTATAAGTCAGTGTATATACATACCCTATCTCTATTAGTCAGTGTATATACATACCCTATCTCTATTAGTCAGTGTATATACATACCCTATCTCTATTAGTCAGTGTATATACATACCCTATCTCTATTAGCCAGTGTATATACATACCCTATCTCTATTGGCCAGTGTATATACATACCCTATCTCTATTGGCCAGTGTATATACATACCCTATCTATTAGTCATTGTAGATACATACCCTATCTGTATTAGCCAGTGTATATACATACCCTATCTCTATTAGTCATTGTAGATACATACCCTGTCTCTATTAGCCAGTGTATATACATACCCTATCTCTATGAGCCAGTGTATATACATACCCTATCTCTATGAGCCAGTGTATACACATACCCTATCTCTATTAGCCAGTGTATATACATACCCTATCTCTATTAGTCAGTGTATATACATACCCTATCTCTATGAGCCAGTGTATATATATACCCTATCTCTATAAGTCAGTGTATATACATGCCCTATCTCTATGAGCCAGTGTATATACATACCCTATCTCTATTAGTCAGTGTATATACATACCCTATCTCTATTAGTCAGTGTATATACATACCCTATCTCTATGAGCCAGTGTATATACATACCCTATCTCTATTGGCCAGTGTAGATACATACCCTATCTCTATTAGCCAGTGTATATACATACCCTATCTCTATGAGCCAGTGTATATACATACCCTATCTCTATTGGGCAGTGTAGATACATACCCTATCTCTATTAGTCAGTGTATATACATACCCTATCTCTATTAGCCAGTGTAGATACATACCCTATCTCTATTAGTCAGTGTATATACATACCCTATCTCTATTAGCCAGTGTATATGCATACCCTATCTCTATTAGTCAGTGTATATACATACCCTATCTCTATAAGTCAGTGTATATACATACCCTATCTCTATAAGTCAGTGAGTGAGTGAGTGAGTGAATAGGGTTTAACGTCGCTTTCAACATTTTTTCAGCTATATCACGACGGGGAAGGGAAGGGAGGGGAGGGGGAGGGGCAGGGGTACCTACTTGTAACAGAGCAGATCTAATGCTGCCATTTTATAGTGCTGTCCCACTGAAATATCATGCCGTAGGCAGACATGACACCCCACTCAGTCACATTATGCTGACACCGAGCGAACCAGTCCTTGTTCTATCCTCTTAATGCTGAGCGTAAGCGAGGGAGCAACAAGTTCCATTTTTCAAGTCTTAGGTATGACCCGGCCTGGGATCGAACCCAGTACCTACCGCTTACGAGGCCGACGCTCTAACCATTAGACCACCGCAGTGCGGTCCTATAAGTCAGTGTATATACATACCCTATCTCTATTAGTCAGTGCATATACATACCCTATCTCTATTAGTCAGTGTATATACATACCCTATCTCTATTAGTCAGTGTATATACATATCCTATCTCTATTAGTCAGTGTATATACATACCCTATCTCTATTAGTCAATGTATATACATACCCTATCTCTATTAGCCAGTGTATATACATACCCTATCTCTATAAGTCAGTGTATATACATACCCTATCTCTATTAGTCAGTGTATATACATACCCTATCTCTATTAGTCAGTGTATATACATACCCTATCTCTATTAGTCAGTGTATATACATACCCTATCTCTATTAGTCAGTGTATATACATACCCTATCTCTATTAGTCAGTGTATATACATATCTCTATTAGTCAGTGTATATACATACCCTATCTCTATTAGTCAATGTATATACATACCCTATCTCTATTAGCCAGTGTATATACATACCCTATCTCTATAAGTCAGTGTATATACATACCCTATCTCTATTAGTCAGTGTATATACATACCCTATCTCTATTAGTCAGTGTATATACATACCCTATCTCTATTAGTCAGTGTATATACATACCCTATCTCTATTAGTCAGTGTATATACATACCCTATCTCTATTAGTCAGTGTATATACATACCCTATCTCTATTAGTCAGTGTATATACATACCCTATCTCTATTAGTCAGTGTATATACATACCCTATCTCTATTAGCCAGTGTATATACATACCCTATCTCTATTGGCCAGTGTATATACATACCCTATCTCTATTGGCCAGTGTATATACATACCCTATCTATTAGTCATTGTAGATACATACCCTATCTCTATTAGCCAGTGTATATACATACCCTATCTCTATTAGTCATTGTAGATACATACCCTGTCTCTATTAGCCAGTGTATATACATACCCTATCTCTATGAGCCAGTGTATATACATACCCTATCTCTATGAGCCAGTGTATATACATACCCTATCTCTATTAGCCAGTGTATATACATACCCTATCTCTATTAGTCAGTGTATATACATACCCTATCTCTATGAGCCAGTGTATATATATACCCTATCTCTATAAGTCAGTGTATATACATGCCCTATCTCTATGAGCCAGTGTATATACATACCCTATCTCTATTAGTCAGTGTATATACATACCCTATCTCTATTAGTCAGTGTATATACATACCCTATCTCTATGAGCCAGTGTATATACATACCCTATCTCTATTGGCCAGTGTATATACATACCCTATCTCTATTAGCCAGTGTATATACATACCCTATCTCTATGAGCCAGTGTATATACATACCCTATCTCTATTGGGCAGTGTAGATACATACCCTATCTCTATTAGTCAGTGTATATACATACCCTATCTCTATTGGCCAGTGTAGATACATACCCTATCTCTATTAGTCAGTGTATATACATACCCTATCTCTATTAGCCAGTGTATATGCATACCCTATCTCTATTAGTCAGTGTATATACATACCCTATCTCTATAAGTCAGTGTATATACATACCCTATCTCTATAAGTCAGTGAGTGAGTGAGTGAGTGAATAGGGTTTAACGTCGCTTTCAACATTTTTTCAGCTATATCACGACGGGGAAGGGAAGGGAGGGGAGGGGGAGGGGCAGGGGTACCTACTTGTAACAGAGCAGATCTAATGCTGCCATTTTATAGTGCTGTCCCACTGAAATATCATGCCGTAGGCAGACATGACACCCCACTCAGTCACATTATACTGACACCGAGCGAACCAGTCCTTGTTCTATCCTCTTAATGCTGAGCGTAAGCGAGGGAGCAACAAGTTCCATTTTTCAAGTCTTAGGTATGACCCGGCCTGGGATCGAACCCAGTACCTACCGCTTACGAGGCCGACGCTCTAACCATTAGACCACCGCAGTGCGGTCCTATAAGTCAGTGTATATACATACCCTATCTCTATTAGTCAGTGCATATACATACCCTATCTCTATTAGTCAGTGTATATACATACCCTATCTCTATTAGTCAGTGTATATACATATCCTATCTCTATTAGTCAGTGTATATACATACCCTATCTCTATTAGTCAATGTATATACATACCCTATCTCTATTAGCCAGTGTATATACATACCCTATCTCTATAAGTCAGTGTATATACATACCCTATCTCTATTAGTCAGTGTATATACATACCCTATCTCTATTAGTCAGTGTATATACATACCCTATCTCTATTAGTCAGTGTATATACATACCCTATCTCTATTAGTCAGTGTATATACATACCCTATCTCTATTAGTCAGTGTAGATACATACCCATACTCTATTAGTCAGTGTATATACATACCCTATCTCTATTAGTCAATGTATATACATACCCTATCTCTATTAGCCAGTGTATATACATACCCTATCTCTATTAAGTCAGTGTATATACATACCCTATCTCTATTAGTCAGTGCATATACATACCCTATCTCTATTAGTCAGTGTATATACATACCCTATCTCTATTAGTCAGTGTATATACATACCCTATCTCTATAAGTCAGTGTATATACATACCCTATCTCTATTAGTCAGTGTATATACATACCCTATCTCTATTAGTCAGTGTATATACATACCCTATCTCTATTAGTCAGTGTATATACATACCCTATCTCTATTAGTCAGTGTATATACATACCCTATCTCTATTAGCCAGTGTATATACATACCCTATCTCTATTGGCCAGTGTATATACATACCCTATCTCTATTGGCCAGTGTATATACATACCCTATCTATTAGTCATTGTAGATACATACCCTATCTCTATTAGCCAGTGTATATACATACCCTATCTCTATTAGTCATTGTAGATACATACCCTGTCTCTATTAGCCAGTGTATATACATACCCTATCTCTATGAGCCAGTGTATATACATACCCTATCTCTATGAGCCAGTGTATATACATACCCTATCTCTATTAGCCAGTGTATATACATACCCTATCTCTATTAGTCAGTGTATATACATACCCTATCTCTATGAGCCAGTGTATATATATACCCTATCTCTATAAGTCAGTGTATATACATGCCCTATCTCTATGAGCCAGTGTATATACATACCCTATCTCTATTAGTCAGTGTATATACATACCCTATCTCTATTAGTCAGTGTATATACATACCCTATCTCTATGAGCCAGTGTATATACATACCCTATCTCTATTGGCCAGTGTAGATACATACCCTATCTCTATTAGCCAGTGTATATACATACCCTATCTCTATGAGCCAGTGTATATACATACCCTATCTCTATTGGGCAGTGTAGATACATACCCTATCTCTATTAGTCAGTGTATATACATACCCTATCTCTATTGGCCAGTGTAGATACATACCCTATCTCTATTAGTCAGTGTATATACATACCCTATCTCTATTAGCCAGTGTATATGCATACCCTATCTCTATTAGTCAGTGTATATACATACCCTATCTCTATAAGTCAGTGTATATACATACCCTATCTCTATAAGTCAGTGTATATACATACCCTATCTCTATTAGTCAGTGCATATACATACCCTATCTCTATTAGTCAGTGTATATACATACCCTATCTCTATTAGTCAGTGTATATACATACCCTATCTCGATTAGTCAGTGTATATACATACCCTATCTCTATTAGTCAGTGTATATACATACCCTATCTCTATTAGTCAGTGTAGATACATACCCTATCTCTATTAGTCAGTGTATATACATACCCTATCTCTATTAGTCAATGTATATACATACCCTATCTCTATTAGCCAGTGTATATACATACCCTATCTCTATAAGTCAGTGTATATACATACCCTATCTCTATTAGTCAGTGTATATACATACCCTATCTCTATTAGTCAGTGTATATACATACCCTATCTCTATTAGTCAGTGTATATACATACCCTATCTCTATTAGTCAGTGTATATACATACCCTATCTCTATTAGTCAGTGTATATACATACCCTATCTCTATTAGTCAGTGTATATACATACCCTATCTCTATTAGTCAGTGTATATACATACCCTATCTCTATTAGTCAGTGTATATACATACCCTATCTCTATTAGTCAGTGTATATACATACCCTATCTCTATTAGTCAGTGTATATACATACCCTATCTCTATTAGTCAGTGTATATACATACCCTATCTCTATTAGTCAGTGTATATACATACCCTATCTCTATTAGTCAGTGTAGATACATACCCATACTCTATTAGTCAGTGTATATACATACCCTATCTCTATTAGTCAATGTATATACATACCCTATCTCTATTAGTCAGTGTATATACATTATTCTATCTCTATTAGTCAGTGTATATACATACCCTATCTCTATTAGCCAGTGTATATGCATACCCTATCTCTATTAGTCAGTGTATATACATACCCTATCTCTATAAGTCAGTGTATATACATACCCTATCTCTATAAGTCAGTGTATATACATACCCTATCACTATTAGTCAGTGCATATACATACCCTATCTCTATTAGTCAGTGTATATACATACCCTATCTCTATTAGTCAGTGTATATACATACCCTATCTCTATTAGTCAGTGTATATACATACCCTATCTCTATTAGTCAGTGTATATACATACCCTATCTCCATTAGTCAGTGTATACCCTATCTATATTAGTCAGTGCAGATACATACCCTATCTCTATTAGCCAGTGTATATACATACCCTATCTCTATTAGCCAGTGTATATACATACCCTATCTCTATTAGTCAGTGTATATACATACCCTATCTCCATTAGTCAGTGTATACCCTATCTATATTAGTCCGCGTATATACATACCTTATCTCTATTAGTCAGTGTATATACATACCCTATCTATATTAGCCAGTGTTTTTACATATCCTATCTCTATTAGTCAGTGTAGAAACATACCCTATCTCTATTAGTCAGTGTAGATACATACCCTATCTCTATGAGCCAGTGTATATACATACCCTATCTCTATTAGTCAGTGTAGATACATACCCTATCTCTATTAGTCAGACCCTCTCTCTATTAGTCAGTGTAGATACATACCCTATCTCTATTAGCCAGTGTATATACATACCCTCTCTCTATTAGTCAGTGTAGATACAGACCCTATCTCTATTAGCCAGTGTATATACATACCCTATCTCTATTAGCCAGTGTAGATACATACCCTATCTCTATTAGCCAGAGTATATACATACCCTCTC
Organism: Hanleya hanleyi; assembly: GCA_036873755.1. Taxonomy (NCBI): domain Eukaryota; kingdom Metazoa; phylum Mollusca; class Polyplacophora; order Lepidopleurida; family Hanleyidae; genus Hanleya; species Hanleya hanleyi. The sequence goes on along the minus strand of JAVTVY010002735.1, from coordinate 17,214 downwards.
TCTATTAGTCAGTGTATATACATACCCTATCTCTATTAGTCAGTGTAGATACATACCCATACTCTATTAGTCAGTGTATATACATACCCTATCTCTATTAGTCAATGTAGATACATACCCTATCTCTATTAGTCATTGTAGATACATACCCTATCTCTATTAGCCAGTGTATATACATACCCTATCTCTATGAGCCAGTGTATATACATACCCTATCTCTATCAGTGTATATACATACCCTATCTCTATTAGTCAGTGTATATACATACCCTATCTCTATTAGTCAGTGTATATACATACCCTATCTCTATAGTCAGTGTATATACATACCCTATCTCTATGTCAGTGTATATACATACCCTATCTCTATTAGTCAGTGTATATACATACCCTATCTCTATTAGTCAGTGTATATACATACCCTATCTCTATTAGTCAGTGTATATACAGTGTATATACCCTATCTCTATTAGTCAGTGTATATACATACCCTATCTCTATTAGCCAGTGTATATACATACCCTATCTCTATTAGCCAGTGTATATACATACCCTATCTCTATTAGTCAGTGTATATACATACCCTATCTCTATTAGTCAGTGTATATACATACCCTATCTCTATTAGTCAGTGTATATACATACCCTATCTCTATTAGTCAGTGTATATACATACCCTATCTCTATTAGTCAGTGTATATACATACCCTATCTCTATTAGTCAGTGTATATACATACCCTATCTCTATTAGTCAGTGTAGATACATACCCTATCTCTATTAGCCAGTATATATACATACCCTATCTCTATTAGTCAGTGTATATACATACCCTATCTCTATTAGTCAGTGTATATACATACCCTATCTCCATAAGTCAGTGTATATACATACCCTATCTCTATAAGTCAGTGTATATACATACCCTATCTCTATAAGTCAGTGTATATACATACCCTATCTCTATTAGTCAGTGTATATACATACCCTATCTCTATTAGTCAGTGTATATACATAACCTATCTCTATAGTCAGTGTATATACATACCCTATCTCTATTAGTCAGTGTATATACATACCCTATCTCTATTAGTCAGTGTATATACATACCCTATCTCTATTAGTCAGTGTATATACATACCCTATCTCTATTAGCCAGTGTATATACATACCCTATCTCTATTATTCAGTGTATACATGTACATACCCTATTTCCTGGAGACAGCCGAGTTCTTGTTCTATACGGGATGGGTGGCTGGTCGGGATGATATGCTTCAGGGCAAATAACTCTGCTTCGGGATATTCTCTCAGTCGAGCCAAGAACACAGAACTGAATGTACCTGTTCATGCAGGGATATGAACGGAGAAGAAATAAATATCCCAATATTCTGTGTTAGTCCACATTGTGTTGTTGTTGTTGGATTCCCAATCAGCATAAAACCTGCTAGTACTCCATGATTAGGCTTGTTCATTTTGCAGGATTTACATCACACAAGAAAAGACAGATTGATGGATAATTTCCTTGGAGCAGCTATTACTAGTTATGTAAGTCTTTAATGTTTCACTAACTCATTTGAACAGTTCAAGACAGGAACGAAGAGTCATACTGACATGAATTGATAATTATCATAAAGATAGGTGAAAGTACATGTATCAAATCTAACTCCTTACCTTCTCCAATGTTGTCAACAACTTTAAAGATCAAATCTAACTCCTTACCTTCTCCAATCTTGTCAACAACTTTAAACAATCTTTTCAGTTCTGGGACATCTTCATACAAGTCATCTATTTCATCCTGAATCTCTTCTACAATAACACAGAGAGCTATAGATGAGATATATGTATAACACAGAAGGTTACAGATGTGATAGATGTATAACACAGAGGGTTACAGATGTGATAGATGTATAACACAGAAGGTTACTGATGTGATAGATATATAACACAGAAGGTTACAGATGTGACAGATATATAACACATAAGGTTACAGATGTGATAGATGTATAACACAGAAGGTTACAGATGTGATAGATATATAACACAGAAGGTTACAGATGTGATAGATGTATAACACAGAAGGTTACAGATGAGATAGATATATAACACAGAGGGTTACAGATGAGATATATGTATAACACAGAAGGTTACAGATGTGATAGATGTAGAACACAGAAGGTTACAGATGTGATAGATATATAACACAGAAGGTTACAGATGTGATAGATATATAACACAGAAGGTTACAGATGTGATAGATATATAACAGAGGGTTAGATCAGATATATGTATAACACAGAAGGTTACAGATGTGATAGATATATAACACAGAAGGTTACAGATGTGATAGATGTATAACACAGAAGGTTACAGATGTGATAGATATATAACACAGAAGGTTACAGATGTGATAGATATATAACACAGAAGGTTACAGATGTGATAGATATATAACACAGAAGGTTACAGATGAGATATATGTATAACACAGGTTACAGATGAGATATATGTATAACACAGAAGGTTACAGATGTGACAGATATATAACACAGAAGGTTACAGATGAGATATATGTATAACACAGAAGGTTACTGATGTGATGATATATGATGCACAGATGTTACATATAGATATATGTAAGTAATCACAGAAGGTTACTGATGTGACGGATGTATAACACAGAGGGTTACAGATGTGATAGATATATAACACAGAAGGTTACAGATGAGATATATGTATAACACAGAGGGTTACAGATGAGATATATGTATAACACAGAGGGTTACAGATGTGATAGATGTATAACACAGAAGGTTACAGTTGTGATAGATATATAACACAGAGGGTTACAGATGTGATATATGTATAACACAGAGGGTTACAGATGTGATAGATGTATAACACAGAAGGTTACAGATGTGATAGATATATAACACAGAGGGTTACAGATATGATATACATGTATGTATAACACAGAAGGTTACAGATGTGATAGATATATAACACAGAGGGTTACAGATGAGATATATGTATAACACAGAAGGTTACAGATGTGATAGATATATAACACAGAGGGTTACAGATGTGATATATGTATAACACAGAAGGTTACAGATGTGACAGATGTATAACACAGAAGGTTACAGATGTGATAGATATATAACACAGAGGGTTACAGATGAGATATATGTATAACACAGAAGGTTACAGATGTGACAGATGTATAACACAGAAGGTTACAGATGTGATAGATATATAACACAGAAGGTTACAGATGAGATAGATGTATAACACAGAGGGTTACTGATGTGACGGATGTATAACACAGAGGGTTACAGATGTGATAGATATATAACACAGAAGGTTACAGATGAGATATATGTATAACACAGAGGGTTACAGATGAGATATATGTATAACACAGAGGGTTAGTTACAGATGTGATATATGTATAACACAGAAGGTTACAGATGAGATATATGTATAACACAGAGGGTTACAGATGAGATATATGCATAACACAGAGGGTTACAGATGTGATAGATATATAACACAGAGGGTTACAGATGAGATATATGTATAACACAGAAGGTTACAGATGTGATAGATATATAACACAGAAGGTTACAGATGAGATATATGTATAACACAGAGGGTTACAGATGAGATATATGTATAACACAGAGGGTTACAGATGTGATAGATATATAACACAGAGGGTTACAGATGTGATAGATGTATAACACAGAGGGTTACAGATGAGATATATGTATAGCACAGAAGGTTACAGATGTGATAGATATATAACACAGAAGGTTACAGATGTGATAGATATATAAGACACAGGGGTTACAGATGTGATAGATGTATAACACAGAGGGTTACAGATGTGATAGATATATAACACACGGGTTACAGATGAGATATATGTATAACACAGAAGGTTACAGATGTGATAGATGTATAACACAGAGGTTTACAGATGAGATATATGTATAACACAGAGGGTTACAGATGTGATAGATAAATAACACAGAGGGTTACAGATGAGATATATGTATAACACAGAGGGTTACAGATGTGACAGATATATAACACAGAGGGTTACAGATGAGATATATGTATAACACAGAAGGTTACAGATGTGATAGATATATAACACAGAGGGTTACAGATGAGATATATGTATAACACACAGGGTTACAGATGTGACAGATGTGTAACACAGAGGGTTACAGATATGATAGATGTATAACACACAAGGTTACAGATGTGATAGATGTATAACACAGAGGGTTACAGATGTGACAGATGTATAACACACAGGGTTACAGATGTATAACACACAAGGTTACAGATGTGATAGATGTATAACACAGGGTTACTGATGTGACATATGTATAACACACAGGGTTACAGATGTGACAGATGTGTAACACAGAGGGTTACAGATATGACAGGTGTATAACACACAAGGTTACAGATGTGATAGATGTATAACACAGGGTTACTGATGTGACAGATGTATAACACACAGGGTTACGGATGTGACAGATGTGTAACACACAGGGTACCAGATGTGACAGATGTATAACACAGAGGGTTACAGATGTAACAGATGTATAACCCAAAGGGTTACAGATGTATAACACAGTCATTAAGCAATTGTTGCTGGATTGGTTGTTATCTATATTTTGAGGGTAAATAATTAAAATAGTCGACGGATTTACATTTTCAAGAGTAAAACTTACTCATTTTCTCCATATTTGTATACTATTGCATTGCACAAATACTTATAGCATCTAGCATGTGTTTTTAAAAAATCAAGGTCATGCAAAACAACCAATGAAGTGACATCAATTGGCCTTACAGTTACAGATGGGATAGATACACACATGGTTATAAATCTGACTTCTTCAGTTTTGATGAAAAAGCTGGTCAAAAAAGCAAACAGAATTTGTTTGTTGTGTTTTCCAAACAGTACCTGGTAACTGTGAGGGGCTCATGGGGATCGCATCTTGTTTCTTCTTCAGCGGGGTTCGTACAGGACTCTTCCCATCATTCTTCTCCTGGTCACTACCTGCACTGATCTCAATAACTTCTGTACTCTCACGCATTGTCGAGCTCTATCAAAGAATTTATTACATAAAAGGGAACAATTTAAATATTGTTTGGGTGGGGTAGCCCTACCCACCCACCAAATAGGCACCTACCCAAAACTTTTGATATTATTTTTTTTTTTTACAATTATATTTTCATTCATATTTCAAGAAATATAGGGTCTCTCTGAAATTACATTATATGTATTTCAGGAAACTACATGTTTGTGAAGTAGGATACATACAATTGGTAATATTTTCTCTGTTTGGCACATTTCTTTCTGTAATCTCATGAAGAAGTATTACCACCAGGTATGTGATCATGTAACAATTCATATAATTTAAATAACAATACAAAATATATATTTAAAAGATAGAAATGAAACTACTGTTAGCTAGAGGGGTGTGCAGCAGTCTGCTAGCTAGAGGGGTGTGCAGCAGTCTGCTAGCTAGAGGGGTGTGCAGCAGTCTGTTAGCTAGAGGGGTGTGCAGCATTCTGTTAGCTAGAGGGGTGTGCAGCATTCTGTTAGCTAGAGGGGTGTGCAGCAGTCTGTTAGCTAGAGGGGTGTGCGGCAGTCTGTTAGCTAGAGGGGTGTGCGGCAGTCTGTTAGCTAGAGGGGTGTGCAGCAGTCTGTTAGCTAGAGGGGTGTGCAGCAGTCTGTTAGCTAGAGGGGTGTGCAGCAGTCTGTTAGCTATGGTGTGCAGCAGTCTGTTAGCTAGAGGGGTGTGCAGCAGTCTGTTAGCTAGAGGGGTGTGCAGCAGTCTGTTAGCTATGGTGTGCAGAAGTGATTTGCATTAATTATAATTTGCAAACTCTAAATCGGTGAGATTTATTTGTTCATCAAGACAGATATAGAAAGTACACAAGTTTCATCTTTTATGAATTAAAAGTAGCAATTTTCACACACAAATCCTGCATTTCTGCTTGAAACAGAATTACCCGGTACAAGAAGCAAATTAATTAACTTAAAGTCTGTAACCATAGTATCTAGAATGCATTGGCCGCTGCCTTTCTGCAGTTATAAGAGCGGACAGATTTCATACAACAGTCTGTTTGAACGGTCTCTACTATTTAGGTAATATTTCCAAAGTGGAATCAGATACCCTGGGGCATCTTTGTGATGTCATATCAATTTTCTAGAGCAAACAAGTCTCTCTTCAAAATGCATGGAAAAGGAAGTTTACTGCAGGCACTAGTATCAAAATGAGCTGCTATTGTAGTTCCTTTCTACTTGTGGTGTAGATGCGCAGTAAAACTGAGTTTTGTTTCCGACTTGCCACTGCGCCATATCGCTTGGCAATCTACATGTACTGGGAGTGATATGGAGGCTCAAATATTGAGAAAAATGAAAGAATGTCGCTAAGTTTTTTCCAGCCAATTCGAAAGGAATCATATTTCATGAGAACCTCAGAGAAACATATGCAAAGGTTCAGTTATATAGACGAATCGTTAAGTGATCCACCACTGTTGATGATCTGTTACTGTCGCACTAACTGTATCAGATAATATCTGAAAATTCAGCACCTGGAATATACATTATAATTGATGGCGATTTAGCCAAGAGTGACCAATTAGCATGGGGTCGTAACAACGTGGGTTGGGGACATATTTCCCCAGATCAAAAACAGAATGGAATGAAATTTTATACAAGATAACACACCAGTATTATCTTTATTCTGTGCTATCTATTTTTTGCTTTGGTGTTCAACTTGCAAATCAATTAGGCAAACAACATCCATATTTATATCATCAAAAAAGCTATCGAGCATTTCAAACACTTAGATTTCCATAAAGCAATTCAAATATTTGCTAAACATAGTATTTTCATGAGTGTTTGTCAGAATTGATGAAATTTAGTTTCCCTTCCATACACATAATTTTCACCCTAGCAATTTCTGATGGCAGAGGAAGAATGTGCCACACCAGAGAGTACTTAATGTTTTTTTCATTCACAATGAGGCTGACTGACAAATGATGTATTAATGGACACAATATTAGCAGATAATGGTGGATGTTTTCTTAGTGGGTGAACCGCTTGACTGAAATAACAGGACTTATTGTTTAGAATGCAACTTTTTAATGGTGCTTTATATATGAAGCAAAATTATCACCAGTAAAGGACTGAAAGTTGTCAAAGTACTGAAATACAAATACCCACACTAATTGGTACACAGATCAACAGGAGTCCCCCTAGCTAAGATTCATAGCGTCTCCCTTCCCTCAACGCTATGCCGCGGGATCTCCCGTGTGTAATTCAGGTAGATAAACACCGTCGGAAACAGACCAGAAAATTACATTCACTCGCCCCAAATCCCCACTATCGTAACATATGGTCCTATCGGTTTAGAATGCCATCAATATTATTAGTTACAAACACTTACTTGCACTCGAAATGCGGCACAGAACGAAATGAACCGGGAGAGAATAACAAAGCTGCCATGTCAGTTTCTTGTCGTGTCAAACTCGCTAGCAAGGTACGAGTTTCTTACACGCCACACCAAAATTTGACCCCGTTAAATTTCGCCCGTGGGACTTAATATAGAATCTCCTACAGGCCCACACGTGTTTAATATTCCATGCTGACAAAACGGTAGACACTATCAGACTGTAGTTGAAGGGTACTTGGAATTTTTTTTCCAAATCAATAGGGCAGGGAATATTTCACACGTGTGGGCCTGCAGGAGATTCTATATTTAGTCCCACGGGCGAAATTTAACGGGGTCAAATTTTGGTGTGGCGTGTAAGAAACTCGTACCTTGCCAGCGAGTTTGACAAGACAAGAAACTGACATGGCAGCTTTGTTATTCTCTCCCGGTTCATTTCGTTCTGTGCCGCATTTCGAGTGCAAGTAAGTGTTTGGAACTAATAATATTGATGGCATTCTAAACCGATAGGACCATATGTTACGATAGTGGGGATTTGGGGCGAGTGAATGTAATTTTCTGGTCTGTTTCCGACGGTGTTTATCTACCTGAATTACACACGGGAGATCCCGCGGCATAGCGTTGAGGGAAGGGAGACGCTATGAATCTTAGCTAGAGTCCCCCCTGTGTGGATATGGGCATCCAAAATTAAAACTAAGTTGTAATGAAGAAATAATATGTTCTTCGCTATTCCATGTTATAGTCTTTGGCCCAGGGACGATTTAGTTCTTAAAGAAGTCATAAATGGATTATGGAGTAAAATTGGTCGTTAATTGGTCATACTAGACTATCTGCATCATGGGAGCCATACACGCAACAGAACTACCCCATGTAAAACGGGGGTGGGGGGGAGCTGTTTTTAACTAATAGTACTGTTTTTAACTAATAGTACATGGGTGCCCACAAGTGAAACCTCATAGTGAATATTACAGGGTGCCGATTGACAGCATCCAATGGGCAATGCCAAAAGCTGGCTGTGACGCAGGGCTTTCCCATGCAGCAAATTTGGTTCTGACAATACAAGATAATGATGAAATCCCTAGTACAGCACCTTCACCTCTTCAATACATATGTGCAAAGTGCAAGAGGGCTTTGATTTGTTTATAATTTCGAGATATTGGCCTATAATTTCAAGGTTGACAAATGTCCCACAATGATACATGATACCATCATACAGGGCCCAGTTTTCGATATAGGATGTATCATCATCTTCCGACTCCGAATTTAATCAAATTCTGTTAAAAACAAAATCTATGTTCCGAAAGTATTTCAAAACTATACTAGTTCTCATAAACAAGTAATCAAGAAGCGGTCAGTTGCTATGTGAATAAAGTACTGAAACTAATAAAGTAGTTCTCTCACCAAAACAAAATATCTCTCGGGGACAAAATTGGCGCCAGTATAGTTGGGAGCATGTAAAATACGAAATAGTTAAAACGGAAATCGGACTGAGCTGAACTCAAAAGTAGGGTCCAATTTGGCGTTATTCTGCTACTTCCGGCATATATACTACTGTAAGATATTTCATCGACAGTTGAAATTTACAAACTCTGGTACAATGGCTGTAAAGACAAAGATCTACAAAACCTCCTGGGATAATCTCAGAAACCACGGGGGTCAAACGTCTTTCGAAATCCACCGGTATACGCTTAACATGTCCTGGGACTTGTATTCTATCTCTGGCTCGTCTGATGTATTTGATTTGTGTCAGGTCTTTCGGCGCAAATTACCAGCGGGTATTGAAGAAAGATAAAAAGGCCTATCACTGGAGAGTTAGATCAAGGGTAATGGACGAATATGGCGTCAGAAGTAATCCCCCACAAAATTCAAGTCAAATCTTTAACAAAGAGCTGGGCAGATGGCACCGACAGTCGGTGCACTGATATGCGTTTCACATAGCGGTTCGTTCATTTACTCTCTTCCCTCATCTTTAACCTAGGAATTATGTTAAATCAATGATAACTGGACTATTTTCTACCTGATGTTGCCAAAATGATCATTTATATATTGTCCTTTCTTTAGAAAGTAGCTTGAAGATAATTCCATATTTATCATATTTACGCCACATATCAATAGTTAAAACGCCCTCCCCATATTAAAGAGAAATAGAGTCCATGAACAAACCGCTATGTGAATGCACAGGTCTGACGGTGCTATCGACGCAGTTGAATGTTAAAGGATTATTAGCTTGAATTTTTGCGCAAGTCAGAGATAAGTTGCAATCTATGCTGTCAGCAAACCCATTACCGGTAGGGGCACAGACCCGCAAAACAAGAGTTTTGGGGGGTGCATGTGGACGGTGGTATTACGGTGACGTGTCGAAATATGGTTATTATTGTCTCGCATGCTATTTAGCAGATCTGCTACTAAGCAAATAATTTCTAAAATCAGTGATATTTAGAAAGGGGTGTGCTACTTTGAAGATAATTTCTAGGATTACTGCTAGTTAGCACTTTGACTTGCCTGTTCCCAAATGAAATATATTGTACACTGAACTATTGTGTGTTTGATATGGTTTCTCGGCCATAACCAATGTGAATTGTGTTAGTGCCAATAAAGAATTGAATTGAGTTGTATAATTAGCACAATTGCTAAATATTCAATATTTCTTTCTAAATTGCAGCCAGAAGAAATATTCAATATTCATGATAACTCGCAAACGCAAATTGTCGGACTGCCTCTCCCGAAAGAAAATATTCCTACGAAGTAGGCTACAAATCGCAAATTGTCCGGTAATGAGTCAGTCAGTCAGGCAGTCAGTCAGTCCATCCAAATCCTTTCGTCAGCAAAATAAGGAGAACCGTTGACATTAGAACCTTGATTTTTGGCATGAACGTGCATTAGGGCATTGTTACCAGCAAGTTCTGATCTGAAATAATTCTGATTAAAATTAGATTGATAATTAACACTTCAGTATATTGTTATAGATATATGTGAACTGTAGCCTTTAACGTGTATCCTATTTCACATTGGCCACATCAGGCTTGAGCCTTCAAATTCAGGTCAAATTACCCACAGCTAAAAATACCCTGTCCCACTGTATGTCACATGGCCCTATTACTGAGGTTAATCTTAACTACTGCATATACCCTCAAACAATCAGCGCTGTTTCCATAACTTAAATTGTTAAACCATATCATTGAAATAATATAGCAGAAAACATTGATGTGAGTTATGATATGTACACTATGACCAAAGACATGTTCATAATGTGCTAATCGGATAGTTAGGACAATCATTACTTTACATCAGAGAGTGTGTGACTTGGATTCAAGGGTTAAGACTTTGGAGGGAAATACAATTTTGACAGCAGAAATGGACCCTTTTCAATGCAGTATTTCTTGGCATGGATGTGAAAATATGAGGACATACTTTGGGGGTTTTTTGTACCTCTTGAATATTGACTATATATCACACTTGGATATAATTTGAACAAAAAATTACATGTGTAAACAAAATATGTCTAAATTTCTCTTGTCATTTCAAATCTTGATCCATTTTGATTCCTTGATTAGGGGATACAGAATCACTGCCACGGAGTGTGCTGGTGTGTCACAGAAATGCAATTCCGATTCACACAACGAAGCTGAGGTGGTTTAAGGTTTATCAATGAAGAAAATCACCGATCAACCGCCATAGAATATAATGTGAAACAAGAAAACCGGAATAGTACATTCATCAGATTGCCGATGCCCAAAATGTGTTGTCTCATATATCTATATAACAATGTGATGTAGAGCCGCTATTTATTCGTCTTTGAACCGGTTATGCTCAGGAGAATGACATAGAATCATTATTATCTTGTGCATAGAAGGTGTTGGTCTTGAGTTGAATTACCGTAAACTACATAAATGCTACCTTTCTACTATAGTACTATATATAAAAATTTGTTGTATTGTTGGGAAAATAATGTGATTCAAAAAGTTGTTTTGATCCTGGACAAGGGCATTTAAAACCATTAAAGAGATGTAAATGTATTTTCACACGTAAAGCTTGAAATCTACTGAACCTATATTATTCAATCTGTTTCCTTTAATTAAAAAATTGTAAAAATTGTAAAATTGTAAAAATAATAATAATAATAATAGGCTTTATTTATGCTCGATAAAACTCTTAGGCTAATGCCTTTCTGCCAGAAGGTCGAGTCATGCATAATATATACAATTAAGAACATAATATATACACTAGTAGACACAGATAAAACTCTTTTGATACTATTTAAAAATATAGATAGAGTTTGTTGTCTAATAAATAAGTAAAAATATAAGAATTAAACAATATATTATAAACAATTAAGAATTAAGCATATGCCTTCTAAGAACAGATTTAAAAATATTCAGGCTTGCAGCTTCTTTAATCCCCTCCGGTAAAAAGTTCCACATAACACAGCCACTGTATGAAAAACTTTTCTTAAAAAGTTCGGATTTGTGTCTTGGAATATATAAACAGTTAGACTGTGCTGATCTCGTAGTTTTGCTGTGAACATTTCTCACAAGCTGGACACAATTATTCAAATACAGAGGATTTAGCCCATGAAGCACCTTGTACATTTGAACCGCTTCATTGTAGCTCACCAATTTTCGGAAAGGCAGCCAATTAAGTTTAAGAAATAAATCAGATTTGGAAGTAAAATAATCGGCATCGAGAATACATCTGGCAATTCTAGCCTGCAGACGTTCCATTTTTGTTAACATGGTAGAGCTACAATGCCCCCAAATAGTGGAGCAGAAGTTCAAATGAGGTAAGATAAAACAGTTATAAAACGTAATTCGAGCATGAGTAGGTAAAAACGTTTTGATTTTTCTCAGCCTATATATTAAAAAGCCAATCTTACGACAAACATTGTTGACTTGCTGTTCCCATGATAGATCTTGATCTATCATGACACCCAAAAGCTTTTCGCATTTTGAGTTTACAATATTTTCATTTTGAAAGAATACATTTAAGTTACATTCTTGTCTCCACCTTTTTTGCTTGGTTGTTAGTAACATTGCTCTTGTTTTAGTAGTATTTACACACATTTTGTTTTCTTTACACCATTCTGACACATCAGTCGCAGTTTCAGTCAGATTCTTTTCAATTTCACATGTGTCTTTTCCTTTGGCAACTGCGGTGGAGTCGTCGGCATATAAATGCAAAATACACTTATCACTGTACAAGGGGAGGTCGTTTATAAATAATAAAAAGAACAACGGACCAAGAATAGAACCTTGTGGTACCCCTAAATCTACAGATAGATCTTCACTAAAACTTCCTCCTATAGACACTCGCTGACGCCGTCCTTGGAGGTAGGACTGGAACATCGTCAGCGCTCGGTTGCCACATCTGTAAATCGACATTTTCTCTAAGAGCAGAGTGTGGTCCACCAGATCGAACGCTTTACGGAAGTCGATTAATAGTAAGCCAATCATATTTCCGCTATCTATGTCCCTATAACATGAATCCATCAAATTTGTTAATGCGGTTTGACGGGAATGAAATTTCCTGAAACCAGACTGATTTTCAGACAGAAGATTATGTGCACTAACAAAGTCGTATAAATGGTCATGTATATGTCTTTCTAGAAGTTTCGATAGGATAGGTAAAATCGCAATAGGTCGATAATTTGATGGCTTCTCACGATCACCACATTTGAAAAGAGGCACAATTTTGGCAATTTTCCAAAGGTTGGGGAATTTCCCTGTAGAAACGGACATATTCAGAACATAAGTCAGACTTGGGGCCAAAACATGAGCTGCCATCTTTAGGAACTTCGGATGAAGTCCATCTAGACCAATTGCTTTTTTACCATCAATTTCAGAGAGCATCTTCTCAACATAATCAATAGTCATCAAAGGAATTTCAAAAGATCGTTATTTATTTTGGAATGAAGGCGCATTAGGAGACTGTTACCAACAAGTTCTGAGCTGACCTACTTTTGATGAAAATTTCTGGTGATTTTTGATGAAAATCACTGGCGATTCTGACTTGGGCGGTGCCCATCTTAATATAGGCAGGATTTCAACTGGGGGTGGGGATTTCCAAGAGTTCAGTTCGCGTTCGAGTCCTAATGCCTACTGTACTTCGTAGGTCCTGTGACGTTAGTCACACTGCCATGTATTGTATAATTAGCACAAATGCTAAATATTGAATATTTCTTCTAAATTGCATCCATGATAAATATTGAATATTTCTTCTAAATCGCAGCTCCAAATTGTCCGATTGCCTCTCCTTAAAGAAAATATATTGTATAATTAGCACAAATGCTACATATTTTCAATATTGCAAGGACTGGTGATTAAGGAGGTTTAAGGCAGTCCTACCCCTTATTTGCTGGTCTGTGCAACTCCTCTGACAATAACAGGGAGTATTCTATCGTTCTTCCTGGTTAAACAACGCGCATGCGCTGTTATATAAGTTTTAAGACAGTCGCAAGTACATTTTCATTTGTGGTCTGTGCAACTCCACTCCGACAATAACAGATTATTCTATCGTTCTTCCTGGTTAAACAACGCGCATGTGCTGGTATATAGACTGTTTAACCCTATCTGGCTTGGGCTTTTGGGGACCTGTCGTGGCCTAGGGCGGGGGGGGGGGGCGGAATGGCCCTCCCTAATTATTTTTCTGATCCCTTGAGCTAGGGGGCTGAAACTTACCACACTATACCCTTGGGTCAAGCTCTACCACAAAATGTAAAAAAATCCAAGATGGCCGACTTGATGACGTCACAGTGACGTCATTTTATAGTAGATTATAAAAGTGCTAAATATTGAATATATTGTCTTTCCCAGACGCCAGCTACATATTTAAGTGCGAATCTTTTCTAATTATATGATATTATAAAGGTGCTAAATATTGAATATATTGTCTTTTCCCAGACGCCAGATAGATACTTAACTGCGAATCTCTTCTAATTATATGATATTATCAAAGTGCTCAATATTGAATATATTGTCTTTCCCAGACGCCACTTACATATTTAACTGCGAATCTTTTCTAATTATATGATATTATCAAAGTGCTAAATATTGAATATATTATCTTTCCCAGACGCCAGCTACATATTTAACTGCGAATCTTTTCTAATTATATGATATTATAAAGGTGCTAAATATTGAATATATTGTCTTTTCCCAGAGACGCCAGATAGATACTTAACTGCGAATCTCTTCTAATTAGATGATATTATCAAAGTGCTAAATATTGAATATATTGTCTGCTCTCAAACGTCACCTACATATTTAAATGCGAATATATTCTAATTAGATGATATTATAAAGGTGCTAAATATTGAATATATTGTCCTTTCTCCGACACGGTGTTGCAGATATTTTATATGCGAATCTCTTCTAATTATATTAGATTATAAAAGTGCTAAATATTGGATATATTGTCTTTTCTCCGAAAAGGGTCTTGTGGATATTTAACTGCGAATCTCTTCTAATTATATGATATTATCAAAGTGCTAAATATTGAATATATTGTCTTTCCCAGACGCCATCTACATATTTAACTGCGAATCTTTTCTAATTATATGATATTATACAGGTGCTAAATATTGAATATATTGTCTTTTCCCAGACGCCAGATAGATACTTAACTGCGAATCTTTTCTAATTATATGATATTATCAAAGTGCTAAATATTCAATATATTGTCTGCTCTCAAACGTCACCTATATATTTAAATGCGAATATATTCTAATTAGATGATAATATAGAGGTGCTAAATATTGAATATATTGCCCCTTCTCCGACACGGTGTTACAGATATTTTGATGCGAATATCTTCTAATTATAGTAGATTATAAAAGTGCTAAATATCGAATATATTGTCTTTTCTCCGAAAAGGGTCTTGTGGATATTTAACTGCGAATCTCTTCTATTTAGTATAGATTATAAAAGTGCTAAATATTGAATATATTGTCTTTTCCCAGATGCCAGCTACATATTTGGGTGCGAATCTTTTCTAATTATATGATATTATAAAGGTGCTAAAAATTGAATATATTGTCTTTTCCCAGCCGCCAGATAGATACTTAACTGCGAATCTCTTCTAATTAGATGATATTATCAAAGTGCTAAATATTGAATATATTGTCTTTCCCAGACGCCATCTACATATTTAACTGCGAATCTTTTCTAATTATATGATATTATAAAGGTGCTAAATATTGAATATATTGTCTTTTCCCAGACGCCAGATAGATATACTGCGAATCTTTTCTAATTATATGATATTATCAAAGTGCTAAATATTCAATATATTGTATGCTCTCAAACGTCACCTATATATTTAAATGCGAATATATTCTAATTAGATGATAATATAGAGGTGCTAAATATTGAATATATTGTCCCTTCTCCGACACGGTGTTACAGATATTTTGATGCGAATCTCTTCTAATTAGATGATATTATCAAAGTGCTAAATATTCAATATATTATCTTTCCCAGACGCCAGCTACATATTTAACTGCGAATCTTTTCTAATTATATGATATTATAAAGGTGCTAAATATTGAATATATTGTCTTTTCCCAGACGCCAGATAGATACTTAACTGCGAATCTCTTCTAATTAGATGATATTATCAAAGTGCTAAATATTGAATATATTGTCTGCTCTCAAACGTCACCTACATATTTAAATGCGAATATATTCTAATTAGATGATATTATAAAGGTGCTAAATATTGAATATATTGTCCTTTCTCCGACACGGTGTTGCAGATATTTTATATGCGAATCTCTTCTAATTATATTAGATTATAAAAGTGCTAAATATTGGATATATTGTCTTTTCTCCGAAAAGGGTCTTGTGGATATTTAACTGCGAATCTCTTCTAATTATATGATATTATCAAAGTGCTAAATATTGAATATATTGTCTTTCCCAGACGCCATCTACATATTTAACTGCGAATCTTTTCTAATTATATGATATTATACAGGTGCTAAATATTGAATATATTGTCTTTTCCCAGACGCCAGATAGATACTTAACTGCGAATCTTTTCTAATTATATGATATTATCAAAGTGCTAAATATTCAATATATTGTCTGCTCTCAAACGTCACCTATATATTTAAATGCGAATATATTCTAATTAGATGATAATATAGAGGTGCTAAATATTGAATATATTGCCCCTTCTCCGACACGGTGTTACAGATATTTTGATGCGAATATCTTCTAATTATAGTAGATTATAAAAGTGCTAAATATCGAATATATTGTCTTTTCTCCGAAAAGGGTCTTGTGGATATTTAACTGCGAATCTCTTCTATTTAGTATAGATTATAAAAGTGCTAAATATTGAATATATTGTCTTTTCCCAGATGCCAGCTACATATTTGGGTGCGAATCTTTTCTAATTATATGATATTATAAAGGTGCTAAAAATTGAATATATTGTCTTTTCCCAGCCGCCAGATAGATACTTAACTGCGAATCTCTTCTAATTAGATGATATTATCAAAGTGCTAAATATTGAATATATTGTCTTTCCCAGACGCCATCTACATATTTAACTGCGAATCTTTTCTAATTATATGATATTATAAAGGTGCTAAATATTGAATATATTGTCATTTCCCAGACGCCAGATAGATATTTAACTGCGAATCTTTTCTAATTATATGATATTATCAAAGTGCTAAATATTCAATATATTGTCTGCTCTCAAACGTCACCTATATATTAAAATGCGAATAT
>JAVTVY010002734.1:0-34153 GCA_036873755.1 Hanleya hanleyi | reverse complement strand
ATCAGGGGAATCTATTTCGGGAAAAACGACTAGTCGGTTTTTGACTTAACACGTTTTTCTTTGGAATGAGACACCCAGTCTACAGTGGGCAAGCCTAGGTTCATATGAGGTCCCTTCCAAGGCCAAGTCGACACGGACCCGGACACTGGAATAGGACACGAGGATAGTCATCTCTAATCCGGAATGCGAGCCAGGACTCCAGAACAGGACCTCGGACTCCAGCATTCATCGGGATGACAGTAGAGACCGGACCAGACGACGGAGCCGGACACTTACTGAGCATATTCGACTCTACAGGAGTTGGACTCCAACTCCCGATTGTCGTCATTTTTCGACGTTTTCCAGAGGCCTTTTTCGAGTTTCGCCTCGATGATCATGGCGGTCCAGGGATATTTCCTGGGACCCCACGGATTATGTAGTACGGCTATATTCAAGCGACAGGCAGGTTTCCGGCATTGGAACCTACACCGAGAACCAGACCATCAACACCATGACCCAGAGGTCCGTGGGATGGAACTACAGTCTACTACTCACCCGGGACCTAGCACAGTTTGGCTAGCTCCAGGTACTCCTCATTACAGTTTCTCAACTACAACTGATTCTGAGCGCAAGAACAAGCAATATAAGAATGCTCGTCCCAGAAAATCTTCACCCCCCTTCCAGAGTGGTGATGCCTGAGGCAGTTTCAACCAAGCACATAGAAGTTCACATTCACCGATGCGGAATTCATAGCTTAGAGGGGTCCATTAGTCCGGCAACAGATAGCCGACACATCACTTGGATACCACGATAGACAAGCAACGCATCATCTTCCTTAGGGATATCTACGCTAGAAGGCGGTCCCCCTTGGAGGTTGCGGTTGTACAACACATCAGCACTGATTACGAATGTTCAGTACGGTCGTCAGTTACGTCAAGTTTGGGGGGGAGCAAGATTCCAGTCACCATCTTCTAGAAACATCGACACTGGTCCTAGCAGCATGGTATCAGCAATACCATGTCACAACACCATGTGTTTCACATCACGTCAGGGTTCCCGCCGACAGCTTCCTCCAGGTCCTACAGGGTACTACAACCGGAAGTTCACTTTCCCACGGAGGCACCGGGACCCGAAACGGCCGAACCCCCACGTCTGCTACGGTCCAGATTTTCCGTGCAGACCAGGGTTTTTTCTCCAGGACCAATTGTACAGACAATGACAGCAGCAAGCGACTATTTACTGTACAGTCGCATCAAGCCCGGAGAATGCACTATAGTAGAGGACCTGTGGCCAACACTGTTTCTGTTCCAGCAACAGCTGGGTTTTCCTTCTGCATTAGGGCAGAGAATCTCAGTCAAGCAGTACACAGGGGTATCACTCAGCATCATCCAGAGCTGTCAAGTTCACCCACGGAACCGACTACGTTCCAGCATTTCGGCTTTCCAGGGTCTTCACCTTACAGTCTCGCCGAACACATCAGTTACCACCCAAGGAAACCTGGATGTGGTACTAGGGCATTCTTGCGCCTGCCATTCAACCAGTTCTACCAACTACAGTCAAGATCCTGTCCTGCAAGACAGATCCATGACAGTCTTCACTACACAATCAGAGCATTGCGCAGTAGAACCTAGTTCCTTGACAGGGATGACAGACTGGTCAACCAGATCCTTTCATCCCATCCCGGATCTCGTCATTTAGAACGATTCCACACGTCGAGGACCATACATCCAAAGACTGTACCAGATTCCAGCGCTACAGGTTTCGTGTACCTGCTGGAGGAGAAGAGGTTTTTTATATCCAGTCAGAGGTAAAAAACCAGTCAGAGGCCTAGAGCACTCTTTATAGAACCGACAAGAGGTTCCAGCTGTCTTCCTCTCTCATCACTTCTAACAGACCCATCAGCGGACATCACTAGTCCATGATCACCGTCTGGGTTGTAGAAGACTGCCGACTGGGTTAACCAACTCGCCATCAACGCTCCTTCTCCTTTATAGAGACATCGTCTCACAAGATGAGCCAGTGTGACGCCCGGGCCACTTTGGGGAAAACTTATCGTTAAACGATACTGTTGACACCTGCGCTTGGACGATCAATTCAACTCATACTGATTGCTATCTTCAGACATGTCTATACAGACAGATAGGATGACTACACTGGACCTATACCTACAACCTAGGGTATAGTCTACCACTCCTATCAAAAAAAGGGGGGGGCACCGATCAAGCAAGCAAGATCCCGACAATTCGGTAAGTATAGAAGACATACCATGCCAGAGACAAAGGGACTTCAAGACATCACGATGGCATCTGATTATCTAGCTAAGTATGCGAGCAAACGATGGAACAGAGTCCACCTCTCGCCGCATTACTTGTAATACCTTGGGCTCCCTACGCTTCTATACGACACGGGAATTATCAGGATATTATTAAGCATATTAGATTTACAAAATCAGAACAAGGCGTGCTCCGCTTAATCCAAAAGCAAGTCACAAGGCCGGCTACCCAACCTCCTCTGTTGGGAGTCTGGCATTGAAGTGATAACAGGTGAAGATTTGGGACACAAACATTAAACATTTATAAATAATGTTGGTGTTTGTTACCAAATCAAACCTGTTATCAACGTTGATTTGCCCAACCCATCCTCCCCTCTTTGCTCGACCTTGACTCAAAACAGGTCTTGCTCAACATGGGAAAAAGAGTGATGGACATGCGCGGAGTGCACGCCACCTGGCGGACGATCGACGCAGCGATCAAGGGAGATAATTTTGTTTGCAGAAGATCTCCAAATGGAGGATATTGGCATTGAAGTGATAACAGGTTTGATTTGGTAACAAACACCAACATTATTTATAAATGTTTAATTTTTCACCAACTCTTATATGCCTGCCCAAACAGTGGACGTATTATGTGCTGGTGATTGACAATAGGGGGGACGATGTGTCACATACCAAAATTGAGGTCAAGGTCACTGTGACCCCAAAATCAAGAAATCATTAAAACTTGTGATGCTTGTGTTACTAGATTCATTGGGGGAGACCATGTGTCACATACCAAAGTTGATGTCAAATTGTTATGTGACCTTATAGTGAAGCGAATTTTGGTTCTTATATATTCAAGTTACAGCAGACTAGACTTAGTTTTTGTTTTTTTCTATTTTTACATTTTTTTAATTTTTATTATTGTTTTATAATGGGTTTGGGCTCCATGAAATATATATATTTTTTGTTTAAGCAAATTTTCCTCTCAATATGCTGAAACCAATAGTAATGCAACTAATGTTGCTAAATATTAAGTTGTCAGGCAGTACTGAGACCACTCACTCAGAGCTTCCATGGGCTTTGACAGTCCTGCATCGCATCGCAGCCTATTTCTTCACTATAACTTACCACACTCTGCATCACATATGGATGCCTAAACTGAAAGTCTAGATCAGGCCCTGCCCAATATTGGCCTGATCCTTAAAGGGTTTGAACGATGTCCTTAACATGGATCCGTTATGTCTCAAAATCATATGACTGATTGAGGGTACATGCAGCCTAACCTAACAGCTCATAAGAAAATTTTTATTTCTTCACAGTCTCCAAAGAAAGGTGGTCTGAAGACGTCTCCAGCTAAAGTACAGCAAAACTCGCCTCATAAATCTACAAGTCCAGACAAAACCAGACAGTTACCTTTTGAAAACTTAACGAGAAAAGGCTCTACTACTTCACTGGATGCCAAAGTCCTCAACTCGGTATGTTTTTTACTTATCATTGTGTATAGGGACATCAGTGTTTTGTATACATATATATCTTTTGCTTAAATTTAATGAGCATTCTGTCTATTTGTATTTGAGAACATTTCACTCAGTGTATATATGTATTCTCTCATTGTTTCGGTAGACTAAAAAACAGAAAACATCCTTACCATCAACTGGGGTGAGTTTTGTGTAAAGTACCCATCCTAGTTGCTGGAGATATAAGTTGCTTAGTTGATGCAGGTATATGTTACCTGTCTCCTAATTGCTTCAGGTGTGAGTCACCTGTCCTAATTGTCAATATAATTAACTTACCTGGCCTAGTTGCTTCAGGTATAAGTTGCTTGATATAGGTGCTGCAGGTATAAGTTAACGAGTTGTTGGGAGGTTTAAGATACCTCCTTCAGTTGTTTTAGGTATAAGTTGCCTTCCTAACTGCTACAAGTGCGAGTTGCCCATCTCAATTGTTGCAGGTATAAGTTGCTTCCCTAACTGCTACAAGGATGAGTTACCTGTCTTAATTGTTGCAGGTATAGGAGGTATAAGTTGCCTTCCTTACTGCAACAAGTATGAGTTACCTGTCTTAATTGTTGCAGGTATAAGTTGCTTCCCCAACTGCTACAAGTATGAGTTACCTGTCTTAATAGTTGCAGGTATAAGTTGCTTCCCTAACTGCTACAAGTATGAGTTACCTGTCTTAATTGTTGCAGGTATAAGTTACTTCCCTAACTGCTACAAGTATGAGTTACCTGTCTTAATTGTTGCAGGTATAAGTTGCTTCCCTAACTGCTACAAGTATGCGTTACCTGTCTTAATTGTTGCAGGTATAAGTTACTTCCCTAACTGCTACAAGTATGAGTTACCTGTCTTAATTGTTGCAGGTATAAGTTACTTCCCTAACTGCTACAAGTATGAGTTACCTGTCGTAATTGTTGCAGGTATAAGTTACTTCCCTAACTGCTACCAGTATGAGTTACCTGTCTTAATTGTTGCAGGTATAAGTTGCTTCCCTAACTGCTACAAGTATGAGTTACCTGTCTTAATTGTTGCAGGCATAAGTTGCTTCCCTAACTGCTACAAGTATGAGTTACCTGTCTTAATTGTTGCAGGTATAAGTGCTTCCCTAACTGCTACAAGTATGAGTTACCTATCTTAATTGTTGCTGCAGGTATAAGTTACCTGTCTAGTTGCTGAAGGTATAAGTTGCCTGTCTTAGTTGCTGCAGGTATAAGTTACCTGTCCTAGTTGCTGGAGGTATAAGTTACTGCTGTAGGTATGAGTTACCTGTCCTAGTTGCTGTAGGTATAAGTTACTGTAAGTATAAGTTACTGTAAGTATAAGTTGCTGTAAGTATAAGTTACTGCTGTAGGTATGAATTACCTGTCCTAGTTAGGCCTCTGTTAATTAATCTTTAGCTTCTCATGACCTTGGGAGGAAATTATGATGATGCTGAATGCTGTAATTATTAATTATTTGGCTGCATTAAGATATTGCAATAAAAAAAGAAGTTATGTATGTGGTAAAGTTCGAGCACCAATGGAAAGTTGATGTCAACTTTGATATGTCAAAGACAACTATTTCCCCTAATTTCTGCAATTAGAACTGCAAAAAGCTTTGTTGCTGACTAAACCATGTGAAATTTAAATGGCACCTGTGACATTATATCATAGAATTTAGATCCAAGTAACACCCTTTTTAAAGAATGAAAATTTGAGGGGAGTTAACCAGATCCCAACTATATTTACTTATATTTATCAATAGGTCTCCCCTTGTAAATTGCTGCTTCCAATAAATTAGAATCAGCCACCAGGAAAAAAAAAAAGCCAACAATATTATTTACCATCGGTATGAACTGGAAAAAAACAGATAGTCCAATTCCGTTTTGGTAACAGGTCCGACTTTTGCATGCACCGGACTACCGCGCAAGGTTTGGCGCACAACCGGAAGTACACTTAACGCGGGAAATGTTGACAGCGAACACGAACAGCAATGGCCAAAGATCGACTTGAAATAAAGTTTCAATGGATTATTTCTTGGATTGTCCGTTCCTTCAGATAGATCTAGACTTCTAAAAGGTATTTACGAATATTGATCGCATTTTATCGTTTTTGTTAGATGAAATCCTACTTGCCGCATGCGACAGGTAGATTTTTTGCAACTTGTCGACGGAAAAATTCACTTGCCGGCGGCACGTAGGCAGGCGTTATGCCAAAATGCCAAATAATTAAAACAATGCGTAATTATTGTTACGACAAAAAACATGCGGGCGGGTCATGAGAAGCTAAAGATTAATTAACAGAGGCCTTACTGTAGGTAGAAGTTACTGTAAGTATAAGTTACTGCTGTAGGTATGAGCTACCTAGACCCAGGTGCCTGTTCACTCAGGCTGATGCTGAGGTGACAGGCACAGAGCGATCGAGTGGCCTATCGCCAGCATTGAAATAAACATGCAATTTTTCCAACCTACCTACAAGTACATCGACTAAAACCAGCCTGTATGTTAAGTTTGGGTCCCATACAATGATATTATGCAGTAATTCCGTGTCTGTAGGGTCTGTATTATTTATTTCGAGTGAAATCCAGTCAGGAGCGAAGACAGAAACACGTCCGTGCCCGCCATCTTCTCTAAAATTATGACTCGAAACACGTCGGCGCGAGAAAACGCGCGGTAAACACTGGTTTGCTCAAATTGCAAACCTAAACACGTAATCGATCAAATCGACTCCTATCGCACGGGCTGTCCATGCAACGATCACTGTCGAGTAAAATGTCGAACAGAGGGAAGAACAGAAAACTGCCTCTTAATTCTGAATATCCACAGCTGTCAAAGAGACAGAATTGTACAGCCAAGGCCAGCTTGGATGGATGGATGGATTTACTTGGGCACTCCATCGTGGTAAATCCATCCATCCTCTGTGGTCATTTCTCCAACTTTCAATATGGCGACACAGAAAAGTTCCAAGACCAAATATATTTCCCAACGAAATCCATCATAAGTCTCTGCAACGGAGATACCACTAATACTATGTGCTTTTCTTTAACTGTATTCGAATGATAAATAGTATCAGGCACGGCGGAGCCGGGGGCTACGGGGGCTGAAGCCCCCCAATAATTTGGCCAACTTTTCTAAAATTCATATGATGTCAACTCAAAAATACTTCAATGAATATGTATTTTCGAAATGAATAGTAAAATGAATTGTCTGCGTCGCATATCTATCGCATAACTTAAACTATTTACAACTGTCCAGCAGTAGTGGGCCAGCCAAAGCTCTAGAATATTTTTACCGACATTGTTTAGTAATATTTAGGTTCACAAAAGGACGGTTAATAGTGTTATACCACATAAAAGATGGTAGAGATAAATGATTAATCCTCACACCATGTACCGTATGCCACTAATTACTAAGACGAAATGCCGCTAAAAACATACGACTCCTATGTCCTGGACGTTTCGTGATATCAGCGAAGATAAAATGCTGTTATTTGATTGTTCAGACTTGCATTCATCAAAATTAGAAGAAAATGGACTAGAATAGAAAATACCCTGCGTGTCCATGCCATGAGAATGTCCAAATCCTCGCCCAGTCAAGAAGTTACCGGAAGTTCCGTGTCCCCAAATACACTCTGTCGGCTTTCATTGTTCACAAACTCATTGGTAATTTCAATCAGGTTGATGAAGTCTGTGAGATTCTTGACGATGAATATTTACAAAATGTTGGGAAAACAGGCAACACATATAGAGTTTACACAGGCGAGGATTTCTTGTTTTATTGCTCGGAAATACGCTAGAACGCCTCTCCGGCCACCTAAGACCCTTGGGAGCTTCCGGGGCCTAGGTGGCCCCTGGACCTTCGCCTAATTGTGCTGTGATAGTAGCCCCCGCAATCATGAATTCCTTCCGCCGTGCCTGAGTATGCGTCATGAAAAAAAAGTGGGAAAATTGAAGCGCACCACCAGGTCTGGTGGGGGTGGGAGTGGGGGGAGGGGGGGCAGGATCATAAGTAAATTTATAATGTCGGCCACGTGCGGCACCAGAAAAAATGATGTTTTTGACATTTCTGCTTAATATTCCTACTTTAATGCAAGAAAAAGTAGGGAAGAACCTTTTTATTTCACATGACAGTATTATTTACTAATTTATCTTGAAGATTTGGCAAAAACACATAAATAATCTGACAAAAAAATGAACAAAAATACCTCATTAAAAATTAGGTCAATGTCACGTGATCGAAGTGTCCAGTTTCATTATTTTTGTTATTTAAGTTGTTTTCACATTTCTTGCTACAGCTTGACTCAATGCCATTTTGAACCCCCCTAGCATATCCGGAAGAACCCATATACGGTAATACATTTTTTCACTATGGACTCGATGCCTCTGTTCGTGTTCGACATTTCACTCGACAGTGATCGTTGCATGGACAGCCCGTGCGATAGGAGTCGATTTGATCGATCACGTGTTTAGGTTTGCAATTTGAGCAAACCAGTGTTACCGCGCGTTTTCTCGCGCCGACGTGTTTCGAGTCATAATTTTAGAGAAGATGGCGGGCACGGACGTGTTTCTGTCTTCGCTCCTGACTGGATTTCACTCGAAATAAATAGTACAGACCCTACAGACACGGAATTACTGCATAATATCATTGTATGGGACCCAAACTTAACATACAGGCTGGTTTTAGTCGATGTACTTGTAGGTAGGTTGGAAAAATTGCATGTTTATTTCAATGCTGGCGATAGGCCACTCGATCGCTCTGTGCCTGTCACCTCAGCATCAGCCTGAGTGAACAGGCACCTGGGTCTAGAGCTACCTGTCCTAGTTGCTGTAGGTATAAGTTTCCTGTCCTAGTTGCTGCAGGTATAAGTTACCTGTCCTTGTTGCTGCAGGTATAAGTTACTGCTGTATGTATGAGTTACCTGTCCTAGTTGCTGTAAGTATAAGTTGCTGTTGTAGGAATAAGTTACCTGTCCTAGTTGCTGCAGGTATAAGTTACCTGTCCTAGTTAATAGAATGTCATAGTTGTTGCAAGTTACCTGTCCTAGTTGCTGCAGGTATAAGTTACCTGTCCTAGTTGCTGCAGGTATAAGTTACCTGTCCTAGTTGCTGCAGGTATAAGTTACCTGTCCTAGTTGCTGTAGGTATAAGTTACCTGTCCTAGTTAATGGAATGTCATAGTTGTTGCAAGTTACCTGTTGTAGTTGATGCAGGTATAAGTTACCTGTCCTAGTTGCTGCAGGTATAAGTTACCTGTCCTAGTTAATGGAATGTCATAGTTGTTGCAAGTTACCTGTTGTAGTTGATGCAGGTATAAGTTACCTGTCCAAGTTGCTGCAGGTATAAGTTACCTGTCCTACTTTCTGCAGGTATAAGTTACATGTCCTGCTTGATGCAGGTATAAGTTACATGTCCTACTTGATGCAGGTATAAGTTACCTGTCCTAGTTGCTGCAGGTATAAGTTACCTGTCCTACTTTCTGCAGGTATAAGTTACATGTCCTGCTTGATGCAGGTATAAGTTACATGTCCTACTTGATGCAGGTATAAGATATCTGTCCTACATGCTGCAGGTATAAGTTACCTGTCCTACTTGATGCAGGTATAAGTTACTTGCCCTACTTGATGCAGGTATAAGTTACCCGTCCTACTTGATGCAGGTATAAGATATCTGTCCTACATGCTGCAGGTATAAGTTACCTGTCCTACTTGATGCAGGTATAAGTTACTTGCCCTACTTGATGCAGGTATAAGTTACCCGTCCTACTTGATGCAGGTATAAGTTACCTGTCCTACTTGCTGCAGGTATAAGTTACCTGTCCTACTTGATGCAGGTATAAGTTACCTGTCCTACATGCTGCAGGTATAAGTTACCTGTCCTACTTGATGCAGGTATAAGTTACTTGCCCTACTTGATGCGGGTATAAGTTACCCGTCCTACTTGATGCAGGTATAAGTTACCTGTCCTACTTGATGCAGGTATAAGTTACATGTCCTACTTGATGCAGGTATAAGATATCTGTCCTACATGCTGCAGGTATAAGTTACCTGTCCTACTTGATGCAGGTATAAGTTACTTGCCCTACTTGATGCAGGTATAAGTTACCCGTCCTACTTGATGCAGGTATAAGTTACCCGTCCTACTTGATGCAGGTATAAGTTACCCGTCCTACTTGATGCAGGTATAAGTTACCCGTCCTACTTGATGCAGGTATAAGTTACTTGCCCTACTTGATGCAGGTATAAGTTACCCGTCCTACTTGATGCAGGTATAAGATATCTGTCCTACATGCTGCAGGTATAAGTTACCTGTCCTACTTGATGCAGGTATAAGTTACTTGCCCTACTTGATGCAGGTATAAGTTACCCGTCCTACTTGATGCAGGTATAAGTTACCCGTCCTACTTGATGCAGGTATAAGTTACCCGTCCTACTTGATGCAGGTATAAGTTACTTGCCCTACTTGATGCAGGTATAAGTTACCCGTCCTACTTGATGCAGGTATAAGTTACCTGTCCTAATTGCTGCAGGAATATAACTAGTAACTGAAGTTGTAGGTTACCTATTGTATCCTACTTGCTGAGATCCACCTGTACATTGAGTATGTATATATATGACAGGTAATGGGAAGGTACACAAAGGGGATGGTGAATGGTTGATCGTTTTGCCTGTCAACAGAATTGATTACCGAAGAGGAACAATAACCAACACCATACCCACTGAACTGTGGGGTCTCTATTCTGTCTCGATCCCCACAGCATGGTGTATTCACGATCTCCCTATTGAGACAGTTTGATGAGAAGATAAGTGTGGAGTCTTTACGCTAAGAGGTCAGGTTTGTAGAAACTCGAGTCCTCCGTGTCCGTTCTGTTGATGAATGGACCTGGCTATTATATTGGAAGAGTATATTGAAGTTTCCAAGTCCCCCATATAAAACTACGAACAAGGACCAGTTCTAATTTTGTCCTGAAAAGATCGTACGATTTGTCGTGAGAAATGTTCACCCGACACCGCGGACATGGCGAATGGAAAAGGTCAATTTAAATTCCATGTATTAAGCCAATTTCTGATGCCTACATTTTGACATTCACACAGGTCAATAAAAATGTGATACCCACGTATTGTTCAGGCCTAATCTCGAAATTAAAAACCATATAGACCGAAGACATATCCCTGGAGAGTGTGAATAAAGCTCTATAGAGATGGGTATATTACCCTGTGTTTGTGCTCGCTGTATATCGAGGCGATATCAAACCATGTTATAGTATCGCAGCTCCAGGCTGTAAGGGGGACAGTCAATACACAGACAGACACCATGCCCACTGCTTTTCAATCTGATCAGGCGCACCTGTAACAATGATATCTGTGGATGAAATGACATCTCCATTATCAGACAAGAGACTTGAGATCTTCATTTCTTACATCTGCCCGTTATGAGGATAAAGATAGAAGATAGATTGAAGAGAGTGAGAGTGATTCTTGTTTTATCCGGCTTTGAATCTGGGACATTTGAGGGCAAGGCCAATTTGGTGGAATTCAGGGCACTAAGGCCTGGCTGGCATAAAATTACTTGGAAATTAGCAGCAGGCATAAAGGCCAGTAGGTAGGGCATCCAAGGTGGTGGCCTTGGTTAAATTCAAAGCCTGTTTTATCCTCCGTTAACCCTATCTGGCCTGGGCGATTTGGGGTGTACCACAGCCTGGGGGGGGGCGGAAAGTGCCCTCCCCCTATATATTTTTGCTATCACTAAGGCTAGAGGGCTGAAACT
Organism: Hanleya hanleyi; assembly: GCA_036873755.1. NCBI lineage: Eukaryota > Metazoa > Mollusca > Polyplacophora > Lepidopleurida > Hanleyidae > Hanleya > Hanleya hanleyi. The sequence continues at coordinate 22,681 of JAVTVY010002734.1, read as the reverse complement.
TACCACACTATATCTTTGGGGCAAGCTCTACAAGAAAATGTAAAAAAAATTCAAGATGGCTTCATGATGACGTCACTGTGACGTCATTTTTAAAAAGAGCATTTTGTGACGATTTTTCGGTCATAATTTTGGAATTTTTTATTTTTGTTTTTTCTTCACAAAAACTGCATGATAAATTAGTAAATAATAATCTGATATCAAATAAAATAGGTTTCATCCACTTTCCCATACAGAAAAGCAAGAATTTTGAAGAAATATGACGAAAATATCACTTTTCTGGTACCCCACATGGCCGCCATTTTGAATTTACCCATGATCCTCTGCTTGGGGGGGTCATGCAAATAGGCTTAAAATGACCCCAATATGACAATCGAAAAAGTCATGGAGTTTCAGCTCTCAATTTTTTGTCGTTCCGGAGATAGGAGCAAAAAAACAACAGGGGGGGCGGAAAGTGCCCCCTGCCCCACCCCAGGCCAGGTAGGTACATACTTGCAAATCGAACAGGCCCGGTTTCATGTGTTTTGCGTTTGCACCATACATTAACCCATCTATCATGCATTTAGAGGCACCAGTCCTGACATCATCACATGAAATATTTCCACTTTGAAGTGCCGATATTGCAGAAAATAGAGGACCACATTGTTGCATCACAGTGCAATCTCACTTGTTTTTTGTCCCCCAATGCACGTCGGGATTGAGGGGGACTATAGTAGTGGGGTCCATCTTTCAGGCATTCGTCGTTTCCCGACAAAAACAATGACAAACAGAACAGATTCTTTTCAAATTTGGTATGTGGGCAGCTCGACTCCAGATCTCGCTTGGGATTGTTTTTCACGTCAAACAACCTATAGGTGGCGCCAGCTGGGAGACCAGTTAAAATTCTTGTTTCTGAACAAAAACTTTTGAAAACCTGAAAGGATTCTTTCCAAAATTTACATTTGATACATGTATGTGTGTACCTTGCCTAAGATCTCATTTGGGGTTGTTTTTCAAGCCGATCTGCCTATTGTTGATGCCAAATTTTGTTTCCAGACAACAACTTTTGAAAACCTGAAAATATTCTTTACAAATTTGGTATTTGGGTACCTTGCCTCAACATCTAGCTTGGGGTGTTATTTTTCACACTGATCTGCATACAGGTGGTGCCACCAGGGCCTCAAGTTACAATTTTGTTGCTGGAGAATAGCTTTTGATAACCTGAGCGGATTCTTTCCAAATTTGGTTTGTGGGTACCTTATGCCTCAAAATCTCACTTGAGATTGTTTTTCATGCTGTTTGGGTACCTTAATTGCCTCAAAATCTCACTTGAGATTGTCTTTCATGCCGTTTGGGTACCTTAATCTCAAAATCTAACTTTGGACCATGTGAGGTTATTTTTGATAAAGTTATGGGAGAGATCGAGTTACAAGGTTGTTCAAATTAGTTCATTCCCAAGTACAAGGTCAAGAAAATAAACCAAAAAATAAGTAATTTTCCTCTCCTCATTATATAAAGATAAATTAATAGAGACATGTGTACTGTGCTGTGACCTTGAAAACTAGAAATAATCTTTTGATAATACATGTATATATCAGAATTTTAGAACTGTTTGCTAGATGAAATCATCCTAGTATTGTTAATATCATCATTTGTCTTCTGGATTGCTAGTAGCCACTGGTAGGAAGAGGGTTAAATCTTGGCCTATATATTTTCTAAGATTTCTGTCCGGGAATTAAATTGACCAGATTTACATTAGCTCCACTGTTGGTCATCATGTCACTTTTTACAATAGGCCTTTGTTGTCTAAAGAGACTTCTGCTGTTCCACAATATACTGCCTGGCCATTGTTTGTGCTCTGAATAGAGCCAGTATTAGGGGCTGTGCTGGGTGCTCTACCTGCTGACAGCTGTCATCAAAAACGGGAGGTCGTTCCCAGCTAATCTTGTAAATCCGATAATTCTTGGGTAATCTGAGAAATCTTTCGATTAAATGTAAGCTGCTGTCAGAAATGGTTAACTTGTTCACACTTATCTGCTTCAATATTGTATTGATTGAATGTTTTGTAGGCTCAACTGGTGTAAGACTTGTGCCATTTTGTTTATCCCTGGGTTCTAGAAATTACGTCATTTCACTGAATTTACTTGTATGCTAGAGAATATTTTGTCGCAATTTCCAAAAAATTTCCCGGGAGCTAATTTCAGAAAATATATATTGAAAAGATATTAACAGGTGGCAGTGTTAAAGGACATTAGTTCATTAATTCGTCGTCACACCCCACTTAAGCCTCATTGTGGAGTATATACCTGGCTTAAAAGGATAGATCATCCACCAGTCCCGCATGTCTATCAAAATTCTTCGCATGCCTCAGCCATTGTGTCAGGCTGTTTTCTAAAACTTCTTTTTTTACCTGCACACATAGACGATATAGTGTATAGTGGCAAGCAAGCTATCAGCTGGCCCGGTTGACAGAGCTCGCTTGCCTGGTCACGAAACATACTGAGCCAGGGTTAGTGTTCGGGTCAGAGCCTCGGTACTGGGTGAATAATAAACACAGACTTTACGAAATTTACCTTGGCTCTTTCTGCATGGTCAAGTGAAACATACAACAGTCTTAGGTCATCAACTCGGCTACGCAATTGGACTGAAACTTCACAGGTCACAATATTGCTTCTCATAACTTGATGACAAGTGTTGAGCCTTGTATCGTTATCCTAGGTAGCTACATGTATATATTTCTTGAGATTAAAACGGCATGAGGTTTTTCTCTTTTCAAATATGCCGGACCTCAAACCAAACAGATTACCTCCCATGTATAATAACATTTTTAGTTACCATATAAAGAGTATACCATCTGCATTTAAATAAAATGATTGCCTCTTCTTCCGTCCACATCGAGCTGTTGAGTTTCCCTGTCAGAATCCGAGTTGACTCATAGTGTTCAACTTGATACTTCAGAAATGTTTCATGTGATATCAAAAAAAAACTGCCAGTGAGCTCTTAATTATACCTTCTTCTATGCATGTCTGTATCATCATTGCACGACCAAAAATATATAATATCAGACATGCTAACATTGCTTAAATTACTCTGTATCGTAGTCCCCGCTTTATACATTTTCAATGCAATCCGCTCCATTCACTGTGAAGTTGTCCTCCCATGACATCATCAACCGGGAGTCCAGTTTGGAAAATAGTCAACTTTATTGCCTTATTACGCGCAGTTCTAATCAGATTAAAAATTTACAGAAAAATACTTCATGCGAACTGAAATCTGAACTATGATTTCCAAGCACATTTGGACGAAAAAATTTTTTTGTTTGGGTTTACCTTCAATGGAGTAAATAATCTATTGGAATTCAAAATTTTCTAGTAATTCTGATTCAAATCAATTTACTGTGGAGCAGACATTGCTCAAGCCTATCCACCCCATCCAAATCATATTCGGAATAGGTCCATTTTGGAATATAGCCACATGAGAAAGGGGAGTATATACATGTATCACCCGATATAGAACAGAAATCTTCCTATGCTTTCAATGCCAAAGAACAGGGAGATGCTTTAGAATTCTACATTTAGGCCATCAGTGGGTTCAGATAACTGACAATGATTAACTTACTGAAATGCATTATATCTTAGTCTTACATCTGCATCATAACGGAGCATCTCAGAAGTCAGAAGGTCCCAAAGGCATTTTTTTTTTACCATAAAGGAATGCACAAAAGTTCCGTTTTCAGGCACTAGAACGTTCGACAGAACAGGAACGTTCTTGTTGAACATTCCATAAAAGGGAACATCTGTATCGGACATTCAGTCAAACGTTCTGAATTCGCTGTGAAATTCTTAAATTGTTGACTAATGTTCATTTTATTAATAATATATAAAATAACCCTTCTCATCTACTGCACTATGCAGCTCTAGCAACAGCTGATGGAGAACTGATTCTCCTATAGACGGTGAAACGTTTCGTGGGGAATGTTGGGGGTAATCAGAACGTTCTGCCAGGTGCGTCAGAACGTCCAGGTGCATCGGATAGTTCAGAATGCAAACTGCCGAACGTTATTGCCGAAAAGAACACAGCTGAACGTGTGTTCCCTGAAACATTCCGACTTTTTAGATGCTCCCTAAGCAAGACACTTCAATAGTGATTATACATACACCTACTGTGAGATCATATACATGGTAATGTCAGAACATCATGTATTCTGTCTCCTGTCAAGGAGGGGTTGTAAATTGCGGGAATCTCTAATCTTAGTACAGGACTGTGCTGAGATACTATTTTAATATGTGAACTTTGGCCATACATGTACTGTGTACACTTTACCAACGAAGGCTGTCATATGTGATTCGCATTTGCAGAGAGACTTCATTTTAATAGCCACCACAATGACCTGATCTTAACGAACAACAAGGCATATGATATTTAATCCTTCCATCAGGGTACACTGTAACACCTGCCTTAAGCCCATTGCACACAGTGATCATTTTTTGTCCCCCGCCACATTAATGGGGGGGGGATCTTAGAAACACTGGGCGTCCGTAATTCCATTATTCCGTTACACATTTCTTGTCTGATCATTACCTCGAGAACCGTTGAATGTCCGTAAATCCGTTATTCCATTACACATTTCTTGTCCGATCAATACCTCGAGAAACGTTGAACCGATCGACTTCAATTTTGCATAGTGTGAGAGGACAGTTGGGATTGCTTTTCAGTTACCTGCATAATCCAAGATGGCCACCATCAGCCATCATCGGGATTTCAGCAGGTGGATTTTTACACTTTTCTTGTCAGACCAATAATCCGAGAACTATTCAACCGATCGATCTCGAACCTGGAAAGTGTCATGACATCAGTGAGAGGACGGTTGGGATATTGCTTTTCATTTACCTATGTAATCCAAGATGGCCGTCATCAGCCATCTTGGATTGTCAACAGTTGGATCTTGACACGTTCTTGTCCGACGAATAACTCGGAAACTGTTGAACTCACACAGTCTCATTCTGTGGATATTGAGCATGAGTCTTAGTCTAGTTTCTGGGACATTGAACAATCTCATTCTGGGAGTGTTGGGTATGAGCCTATAGTTTTTGTGACCTTGAACTGTTTTATTCTACGAATGTTGGGTATGAGTCAATAGTTTTTAAACAGTCTCATTCTATGAATGTTGGGCATGAGTCAATAGTTTTTAAACAGTCTCATTCTGTGGATTTTGGGCAGGAGTCTATAGTTTCTGGGATATGTAACAGTTTTATTCTGTGAACGTTGGGTATGGGTCTAAGGTTTCTGTGAGCTTGAACAGTCTCATTTTGTGGACTCGGATGTTTTACATGTGATAAACAGAAGTCGTAGTGATGTTTAAATCTGTAATTCTGAATGGCAGGTTTATCTCTACGTCTTCTAAACATGCGCAATTTGTTAAAATTGCTTGTTTACCTCGTGAATTAATTGTGGCCTACTTTCGCAACCTACATCTGCGTCAAGAGGAATTTTATTTGCCAGAACTTTTGAATAGTGTAAAAAGTGTTATCATTCTCATATTATTGATGTAAATATAATGTAAAATATTCTATTATATCCTAATATAGGGATCATGGAGAGGTTGATGAATCAGAACAGGAAATGAAGGCACATTAACTCTCAATTACTTTAATTTCTTGAAACCTTGATGAACACGTATATCACTTACCCTATTTCTCCAGGCATCTGTGGAGAGAAATTCTGCTAAATTTCTACATATTTCATTAGCTATCTTTTCATTTCTTGAGATAAATAACATATTTGTGCCATGCAGTATTTAGCCTCAGTTGACATAAATATGTTGTTTTTTCTCCTTTTAAATCTAAAAATGCTGTTAAAAGCAAATAGAAGAAATAGGGCATATATATAATCCATGCAGCTATTTTGTTTAAAATCTTCCTTTTCTCTCATCTTTTTTGTTTAGCGTGTCCTGTGTTATTAATTAATGTCCAGTATGTTATATTGTAAATTGGTACCAGTGACGTTGGTCTTTCAACTAGTATTTGTTCTGTTGAAATGAAGACAGTTCCGAGTGGTATACGTTCAAATGGCATACATCATCCCTGACTTGTAGCACATTCCAGTCATTTTATCGTGAACTGACCTACAAGCAAAAGGTCCGGTTCATGTCTGTCTTACAACATATTGTTGGGGTGGGATATTTCTTGAGTCTGGATGGGGCCTGTTCTTCTTGTCACAGTAATTCACACAGTTGCAATTAAATCTTCAGTCAACTATCATTTGACACATTTTATCAGCTGTAATGCCTGTTTAGATATTGCTGCATGGACTCAGAATAAATCTGACCTTGTTGATATTTACATGTATCCTACATATCGCTTTACTGAGGTTACCTGGTGGTGACAGCTTGCCACTGACTTTCTTCCAAGCTGTCACGGCAAGGGAGATAATCCCACTGTCACATGAGGGGGAACTACTCTGCCAACTTTTCATTACTTGCCCTGTTGGATATTCATGTAGGTTAATATGGCAAGTTTAATTAAAAAAACTTAACCATATGATACTAAATTATAATATATTAACTGTGACCTATTTCAGTTTGAAATATGTAATGCAACTGGACTGCAATTTCGATAATTATTAGGGGGGACAAGGCAGATTCAGAGTGAATTTGACAACTTACCTGTATGATTTAAGTTCAGATCCATTTCTCCAGCTCCGTGGTAACTACTATACGGTGGATTTTATTATGTTCTAGATTTGCACATAGCGCTACCCGTAATGTTTCCAATTGTTGTGTCTTTTAAATTTGCTAACTTATGATTGTAGTTATGTACATGACAATACCACTCGCCATAATTTTCATCAACTCCTTTCCATCAAGGATAGCTTCCAGATATCTTCCACCACTTAAATTAAATTAAATTAAATTAAAAGATGAAAAGGGTCAAATTTCAGAGGGCCAAATTGAATTTTCAATGTAAATTTGATACATGACGTTGGCTTGTGGAGAAGTGAAATAACATCCCGCCACTCAGAGTTTCTGTGATGGCCAATTGTTTTCTCTGCCCTGACGATGAGATGGTATAGGAGGGATTTTAAAAATCATTTAAAAACATCCATAAAGTATGAACAAATTAAGCCGTCACATTATACAAGTATATATTATTATATTGTTTGTTTATATTTCTTTCATGTGAATCTGGTAGCTAAGTCCCTGCATACAATATGAGTAAGCTTTTGTACATTATCCCATTTATATATGGTTTTGTGGTTTCTATTTTGTAGAACCCAGAGATAGTCAGTGTAAGCCTACAGAGTCAGGACTTCATTGGTCTAGGGTTTAACATCCAGGGCAGTATGAGAGATGGTATACGGGTCAGTCAAGTCCACAACAGAGGACCAGCGATTGAATCTGGCAAAATAAGTGCAGGTAGGTTAACATACAAGGACAACCTGAACAACGACTGATAAAGATGTGCGATGGAGTTGATAATAGATTTCTTTCAATATTTTAAAGATGTAATCAGCTTTAAATCTGGACTGAAATCAATGTCTCTCAAACTCAGCGAAAGTGACATATGTTACAACAGGTACAAAATGAAACACATTTGACCACAAAAAACTAAACTTGTTTCTATCATTTACGAGAAAATAGAAGGAATTGATCTTTAAAAATAAAATTTCCATGGCCGTGCCAACAAGCGTATACATGTATGGTGCATTCTACGAACGTATGCTGTGCGACATTACCGAGCCGTAGGCACTAGCCATGACGTTAGCCCATGACTGCAGCTGTGCAGCATTCAAATTTGTGAGCATCACTACGTCACTCATACGTCACGCAGTGACGTCATTTTCCTCTCCGCATACAACACACACTCAACGGCAAGACAGAAAAGCCATCGAAGCGGGCAGAGTTACAAATTTCTCTGACAAGATATTCTTGCATTCATTGTATATGACGATCCCACTATCATGAATATAATACATATGATGCTTTGGTAATCTTCTCTGCTGAAAAAACGCACAGGAGAGAGTTTACAAAATCCATCCATTTTGAGGCTGATTACATCTTTAACATAATGACTTCATATACTATTCAAAATATATTTCTGAAGTTGAAGTAGTATTATTCCTGCTATGTCTTCTTGGTCCATTAGCGACTACTTTTGAATCAGTAATGATGAAGGGCTCTTCAGTACCAGGGGTGCCATTGCCACTTTATCAGTTAGATGACTGCCAGGATTTGAATTAATTTACTTAATGTATTGAAACCTGTGAATATCGAAACCTGAGTAAACTGACTAACCTCTAAATACAGACATTATCTTGGGTCCCAATACTTGAATTTAAGGTATTTTGAACCGTGATAAAACCAGAACCCTGTCAAAACCGACACTGTAATCTGGTCCCAAGAATGGCCGGTTAACACCAGTTTAACTGTACCAGGCCTAGGAAACAATTCCACACATGCACCTCCGTTCCTTGTCAATCTATCTATTTTCCTGTGCTCTGGGCCAATTCTATGTACATGGACCAGAAATCCGGGCGCTCGCCCCCATTTCTTGCAGCTGTGGAGTATCCCACGGCCGCGAACAAAGTTCCATAGACACGCACGTGTTCTTCCCCGAAGTCAGTATATCATGTATATTGGTGAAAATTTGTCCAAGCACATCGAACTTTGTATGCGGATGGGGAATCGAGTTCATAGAAGTCACATGTTACTACCGTTAATAGGCTGTAAAATTCACTCAAAAACTCAATAGAGAAGTCAAGAACTTATGAAAAATTCTGGCAAAAATGCTAATGCTAAAGTATTAGAATATTACACACGAAAGGGGTAAAATTCTAGAAGAACTGAATATTGATTGGACAAAACTTAATTCAGTGAGAAAAAAACCCTGAATATTTTGACGTCTATGAACCCCTGGGAATACTCCATGAGCGCAAGGAATGGATGGGGCGAGCACCAGTATTTCTGGTCCATGTACACGGAATTGGCCCCCGAGCACAGGGAAATTTATAGATGGACAAAGAACTGAGGTGTTTGCATGGAATTGTTTCCTACACAGGCAAACTTTCACCAACCAGTACCACTCAGTAACTGGTTGGCTACTGGTTGGTGGAGAACTGATTGTTACTGGTAGGAAAGGTCCCCTTGTGGTACCATTCAGTTTTCAACTGATCAGTACCAACCGGTAACCGACCGGGTACTGATTGGTCACCCATTGGACCCTATGAATTTTCTACTGATTGGCTACCATGCAGTTACCAATCAGTTACCAATGAGTTACCTCTATGTTACCATCCCAATTTTCCACACTTGGTACCTGTTGGTAACAATGCAGTAACACTTCAGTACCTTGATTGGTTACAGTTCAGTTACTGAATGGCTACCAACCAATTTCTGCTTACCTGCCAGTACCAAGAAGGTACTGGTAGGTACTGGTAGGAAAGGTCTCCTTGTGGTACTGTTCAGTTGTCAAGTTGGTCACCAATCAGTAACTGAACAGTATCAACCGGTCACCAATCAGTTACCACACATTTCATTTGTGGTATAATCTATTGGTTACCAACCAGTAACTGACCAGTAGCCTTCAAGTCAGAACTGCATGGTACTGCAAAGTTGGGATCATTATGGCTACCAATTGGTTACCAATCAGTTACTGGTAGGTAACTGGAAAGATCCTGGCATATATTACCAAGTGGTGATTGATTGGTAACTGCACGGTACTGTACAGTCAGGACTTGACAGTACCAAGCCTAAAATTTCTGTGCAGTACCAACGAGTTACCTAGAGAGTACCAACAGGTAGCTGAACGGGACCAATTGGTACAGAACTGCACGGTACTGGTTGGTGAAAGTTTGGCTGTGTAGGCCTGTATACTACCCCCACCACTTCACCCAAATTGTTTGAAATCTGAATAATCCTTATCCTGAAAGTTCGTTCTCAACATTCTGGTACTTTGTGATGTTCTCTTCAGTTCCTCATAATATCCTTTATTACTTGTAGGTGACCGGATCCAGAGTGTTACCATCTCTTTTGAAAAGATGGTATACGAGGATGCTCTTACCATCTTGAGCTACGCTTCCCCTTATCCCGTGAAAATTAATCTGCAGAAAAATGGTCCTTTTATCAGCGATCGCAAGAGCGTTATCGAGATGGATAATCCGTTGAACCACCCTATTTACCGCAGTCAGTCGCTGGATGCGCTCACTGGCATAGGGAAGGAACCCATGTTCAAGAAGAAGCGAGCTTTTAGCGAAATGAAATCAGATTTGAACAAGAACGGACATGCTAAGGTACATGCCGTTAAATTGTCGACCTGTCAAGAACCGGAGGGGAAGACTCATGAGGACAAAGAGGATAAAACTCGGTGGAGTACGTTTGATCTGCCAGAATTTTCTGATGTCAAAATCTCCGATGAAGCAGATCAGTTATTCGCGGATGCAAAGAAAAAAGCAGAGAGGGAAGAGTTCGAACTGAAATTAAAATCTGATGTAGTCGATTCCTCGCCGGGTCAAGTTCAACTCGACTTGAGCACAGACAAAACTGACACGTCAATGTTTGATGTGACGCCAGGTAATATATCTGCATTCAGCGATACTTCATACCCATCGGATGGTTTGGAGGACGTCTCTGTGTCGCTGGATGAAACTCCATGGAAAGCAAAACTGGAAGAAGCAGGAGACACAGTGAAAAATACGGACAGTTCAGAAATGTCGGACAGGGCAAAGGCAGCTCTTGATTTCGACGCCATCTTCAGTGGTTTTGAAAGTAAAGATAAGGATCACAGTGAAAGTTCTAAGTTAACAGAACAGCAGGGTGTGAAAGGTGTGGATTTAGGCGATGTTAATTTTGAACTGGAACCAGACTCTGAGAAAAATGTGTCCGGGGCATTCCCGGAAGACTTGGTGCACTTGAAACAGTCTGCTGTAGCGGAAGCCGGTGTGAGGCTTGACAAGACAGGGCAAGAGTTCAGTTGGGGAAAGCAGGAGATCTTTGAAGAAATCGTTCCTGTGGTCAAAAGTAAAAACTTGAATGCAGCATTGATATTTGATGATGATGGCAGTGATAATGGGGAAACTGCAAAGGAAGAGGACATTATTCCGGAAATTCATGAAAGGCAAGTTCAGATTGACACGGAAATTGAATTTGAAGAGGTCGAGGCAAGCGGTGGACAGGAAGAGGAAGTTGATCCAGAAGTGGTCACAGAAAACTTCAGGAATGCGATGATGGACGATAGCTCTTCCGTTGAGGCGAGCATTCTGAGCCTTGATCAACAAGACGTGGACGCTGTCGAGGAGAACACTATTGAAGCGGTTTCGGTGAGGAGGGATGCCAGCAATGACCAAATCTATGGTGCTAGTCTTCGTGATGCTAAACCTTTACTTCTACAAGATGACGTGGAAGTATCCGAGCCAGTTGCTGATGATATGATTCAGGCAGAAATCGTCACTCCAGAATTTGCTTCTCCATTTCAGGCCAGTGACCCATTTAGGCGCAAAAGGAGAGGGCATTCGAGTAGTAGTGATGAGCGCAGCTCTGCGGAGGAGGGAGAGTATAATATACAGAGAGACTCGCCTATGAAAAAGGTGTTTCACAAAGTAGAACTACGCTCAGAGGTTAACATCTTACACGATGTTGACGATGACAAACCAGAGTTAGTAGAGGTCAGTGGAGAGTTAACGCCTGCAGAACTCCGAACGCTTGAGGCTCAGATGATGTCCAGCAGAGCTTACCACATCGAGGCATCTAGTGGTGACGTCGTCAAGGCGATGAAAAGTGGAGAATCTGAGGACATCGATGACCTTAACATCCCGCCCATGATCAGAGCAGTCTCGTACGACCAGCGGATATCGGCTCAGGCCAAAGAAGCCTCCGAGGGCAGATCTGGCTCCTTCAAGGAGGACAAGAAAGGCAAGGTGTCTGAATCCAGTCCCTTAGACTGGTCAGGAAAGAGACTTGTGCGCTCTGGGTCGTTCAATAAAATTCCCACGGATGAAGACCCAGAAGACCAGCGAGACTGGACGTTCAATAATAACCTTGATGAGCCATCAGTGGACGCGGGAGAGCTGAAGAAATATAAGAACTTAGAGGATCTCCGAGGATCCGACTCGGACTTGGAGGAGTCATCGCGCTTGATAAAATCTGAATATTATTCAGGAAGGGACAATTTGGCAAATCTTTCTGGATCAAACTCGCACACATCGAGTCGTGCATCCACACCAGGAGAAATCACTGCAAATGGTGCAGATGACAATATAATTACCTCAAGAGAAACTGTGCATACTGTAACAAAATCCTACGCGGTCTCTTCGGATAGAGATCTTCATAATGTGGGACATGGTGCATACACGGTTACAGTTCGTACGGGCAGTGACGGGGAGGACAGCGACTCTATGGCATAAATAGATCTTCATCCTCCTTCTGCAAGGGGATGTCCCACCGGAGAACAGCGCGGGGCGCACGACTGGTCGGATCATGTGGAATCAAGGGTGTATAACAAAACCAGAAAATCTGTGTGAAGTGACCTTGGGTGTTCTACGATGTAAAACTAGCATCTGTTGGTTGTAAGAATACTGGGCAACCACAGAAGGCTGAAGCTGTCGTGGTCTGAATTCATCCAAGTTGTCCAGGCTGCAATTTCTTGCCACCCACAAGCCCAAGCCCTGTGGCTGTCGCACAAACATGATTATAGATCACAAATCCCTTCATCTGTTCCAATGAACACTCAAAGCCTGGCGATTCTGAAAATTGTTCAATCTGCACGATGCATAGATGTTACGAAGATTTGACATTAACAACTCATATTTGATAATCGTGAATACTGCATGGAATTATAGAACAGCGAGTTACCATTTTGAGACTTTGGCACCAATGGTAGGCCTAGTGTGGGACACTGTGTTGGCATTCCAATGCAACCGGCATCATTGAATTTAGTTTAAAGCAATATTAAACACCATCAGAGGGATGCAGTTGGACGAGTTTTTATCGTTGATAATAGGCAGCTTGTAAACAATTGCGGTTTATAATTCCTATTGACATGCCAACCATATAGTCTTCCAGTGTTATACAGTTTACTGGATCAGTGAACTAGTACTTCTTTGTGAGAATCATTCTGAGAATGACCACGGTACATTGTGGTTGTGTTGTCTGTTGTTGTTGTTATTGTTGTTGTTGTTGTTCTGGTAGGAGAGCAAGTATGTTCAGGTATGGCAAAATATGATTTTGTAAATATTGAATGAGATTGTTGAACAAATTAGTTCCAAATTTTGTACATTTTCATGTATATTGCTAAATTTATCAGATTCTACATCACTTTGTTATAACTGCGCAATGATATTTATACGCTTTATTTTTTTAGCTGGTTATTTTTAATGCAAAACTCGTCCTACGGTGCATCTCTAGGTCTATATCTGACATAATAAGTTGTGGTTTACCCAGCAATATGTGGTATTCCAGCTTTAGTGAACAATACGTTTTGTGGTTAAAAAAGGATACATGAGCGTACTTCTGGAACTATGCGCTTTTGTTATGGCTATCTATTGATACACTGTTATTTTTAATGATAAGCCGGTTTTATAATATTCACTTGCCACATTCTGTTGACTTTAGGATTTTTTAGGTCGCTTGCCGCATCATATGGGACGCATTTTAACTTTGTACTTGTCTGAACAAACAGTCAAATATACGGGTTATCATTGTTGCCAGTTATAGCTATCTGTTGTTGGATTAATTCACTAATGCCAACATAATAGTAAATGTTTCAAATGGTTATTTAACTCCATTTCCATGCTTTAGTAGATATTGGTTCATTGGGCATGAGACATAAGTTATACCTAACTATCAAACATGTATAGTTTTCACCTCAGGCTAAAATTGACCTTCGGGTATATGTGGTTTCCAGGTGTGAAAAGGAATAGGAAAATAAAACGTCATCATACGACTGAAATAGTGAAAGAAAGCGACTTTAAAACATATTTCTCACTCACTCACTTGTCATCATCGAGTATGTCCGTCCATCCTTGTTTTCTGTTACAACCATATCTCTAACTGCCTAGGAACACCAAACTTGCATCACACATGCATTTAGTCACAGCTCACAAGACTATCGAAAATCCGTGAGATTAGCCTTTTTCCTCTGGATCGTTCATTCAAAATCTGTCAGTGGTCGCCAATTGCTTGTTTCTGTCTTATTTCAAGAAGCCTATGAGCACCAAAGTTGTTTTACACAGGAGCTGCGGAGCATATTTTGAAGGGGGCGGGGGGGGGGGGCTGAATTCTATACCGGCCATGTTAAATGTTGGACTGATGCTATCTAAGATCGGACACATCTGGTCAAAATTTGTGATAATTGTGACACGAAATTTGTGATAATATATCACACTTTTGTCCATGTACCTGGTCTCAGTTGCATAGGATGACGTCATTTTGTAGATTTCAGTATGTGTACAGTCTGTAGAAATGGACATTGTTTTTAGCCAACCATAAATTTTCTACAAGCTCCGAAATAGATGACTAGTTAAAATGGACAGACTTCAGATTATAAATTCTGTACTGTGTTTGGTACAGTTCAAGCTTTTATTCCTGGGTAGACTCTATTTCGATACATTATTGTTGTAATATCAAGTCAGAAGATGCCATATAAACTTACATTGTCTATTTCACTATTGCAGAAAGTGACAGTGTTTTATATTTTAGCTGGTTGTGGGATCATGGTATACACTTGTGAGAATAATTTATATAATGCATACCATTAATGTTTTCGGTGATATTTTAACTTGTCATATATTATTTGTGATATATTAAATTTATATATATTTTCACTTTTCCACTTCATTATTTATCAAATTCCATGGACATAATAGCAAAGATATCATTTGTATCAGCTTGTAATGTTCCTATGTACAATTGTATGGTGTATTTCTGAAGCAAGCAAGAGATATATATTTTCACTTCCAAACACTTTTCCGGTATGTGCATTCTATATTCCAATGGCATTTGTATGTTTTGTAAGTCAATGCAGTGGGTGTAGTATGAGCTGTTGTCTTGTGGCAAACACCTTTGTAATCTAAGTAGTCAACCAATGTGTTCCGGTTGATCGTGAAACATCAATTCTGCACCAAGCAGACATTGCACACTCGGTAGACAGTAGAGGGCTACATTTTGTAGCTACTTAACGATCGTACACAAGTAAAGGCGCTTTAATGATTTGCAGACTTAATAAATTAATATCCCCTTGCTCCCCTTCTTTCTTGAAGATGTTGCCTTCAGCAGTCTTATACGATATTAATTTATTAAGATTGCAGTTTTTTGTGGCAAACACCCAGGTTGGAAATCGAAGTTGTCTTATCGTAATACTTATGCAGTTAATATTCGCGCTGCACCCCTTCGGTTCCAGTATGAAAATGTGAACTGTTTTTGTATGACAATCAGGAAAGGGGTTGATAAAGCATTTCACCATGTTGATTCGTAAGATGATACCGTATATCAAATATCACCTGGTATCTCAAACATTCTCATCAGCGATGTAATTATGGAATCATCTGCTGTTTTAGTAAGTTTTGTGTTAAAATGCATACACTCTTAAAATGAAAGTGTTATATTTATACATTATAAATGTCGTCAGAGTGACAACATTATATATAAAGTTTTACACTCTCAGAAATTGTTGAAATGTTATATTGTTATATCCAACATAGTGCAGTATCAGAAGCAATACATCACTTTACAATGCTGAATTTAACACTTTGTAAAGTGTTGTATTACTTCTGATACAGCACTATAATGTTGAATATATAACAGCTTTTTTTCAACACTTTCTGAGAGTGTTACAAACATAACACTCCAGATAACTTCGTCACTCCGACGACATTTATGGTGTTAAATACACTTTCATTTTAAAGGGTGTATATTTATCATTTGGTGTATTATGTATACAAGATATCTACCTCGATATACTTCAAATGTATATTGCAGCAATATGCACAGTATGGATACGCATTGTTTTGTGTTTTATATTACGCCAGCTGACATATTTGAGTTTGTGTTTTGTTACAGTACAGCTTTGATAATTCAAGCAAACTAATAGATTATTTCATCCATTTTATCCAAATTAATCGTATCATATCATAGATACGTTTAAAGTACAGTATACAATTTGTAGAAAAGGAAACTGATATATGCCAAAATGGATGCAGTGGCATTTAGATGCTGGATAATGGATGCAGTCGCATTCAGATGCTGGATAAATGGATTCAGTGGCATCCAGATGCTGGATAAATGGATGCACTGGTATCAAGATGCTGGATAAATTCAACAAATAAAAACTCTCTTGTGGATGACAGCATTTCAACTTGATTCATTGATGGCCATAGGAAATGTAGTGGAATGTCTCCAGTTTTCCATCAGAATGTTTTTGTTTGGTTAGATCAATATAGGTATATTTTAGCTCTGTTTGTCCAATATTTCCTGACAATGGTTTGTAGTGCCTTATTTAGACAGTGAACTCTGACTGATCACCGTGAGCTCACGCTTTGGTGTACGTATCCTGTATTATAATTTTATTTCAGTTATCATGGTAGTCTATAAATGTCCATTAATTGTCATTACTCCTATGTTTTAATATTAACTTCATCGGAAACTTACTGAAAACTGGATTACTCAACCAATGTACAATAGACACTTTTCAGTGTAAATTCGGTCTGCGCGTAATATCAATTTTTGCGATACTACTTCCCAGTATCTTAACTTTTCCCACTATTTTCCACATTATCAATTAACTTTGCATATCACTACATAAACTGAACACAAATTATTCTGAATTATTGTTAGTTAGGTTGCAAAATGAGTTGACCAAAGGTGGTGTTCGACAAGTTATCGAAGGATATCACTTCGCTTCCAGAAATTCCCTCCTTCCATCCAGTGACCTTTCCATTGAGTCTTATTCGCAAGTTATCTTGTTCATTATCTGTTAATTAAATGATACTATGATACAATAAAAATTTTAAATTCACTCGTGTGTATCAGAATATTAATGTATAAACATAGACTACAGCTTGAAACCATTTATGCAGGAACTAATATGAATATTACCAGGGTATGGGTGCTGTTTAATTCCATGCTTAATATGTGATTGCCTGTAATAAATTCATGCATACTCGTGTCATCATGGATTTTGTACCGAAATTATACTATTTTAACATAATATTGTCATATTTTGCAATATAGTATGTGAGAAAAAAATAAACTAAATATTTACTTTAATGTATTTTTGTCATTTGTTTTGTCATCTTATTATTAAGCATGCTTTATGTTTTTGTCAGTTTTTTACCCCTCGGCCAAAATTTGGCCGAAGGGTATTGTCGTCGTCATGTACGTCCGTCCGTCCGTCCGTCGGGGCGTCTGTCCGTCTGTCCGTCCGTCCGTCTGTCCGTCACACCTTTCTCGTTACCAAGATATCTTTAGAACGACTTACCCTAGGCACACCAAACTTGCAGTGCACATCCGTATGCTCGTGACCCAGAACCCTATTGAATCTGGACCTGATTGGTTGGAAACTTTGGTGGCCATCTTTAATTTATGCGAAACCATCACAGCTTTCTCGTTACCATGATATCTTTAGAACGACTTAACCTAGGCACACCAAACTTGCACTGCACATCCATATTCGCATGGCCCAGAACCCTATTGAATCTGGACCTGATTGGTTGGAAACTTTGGCGGCCATATTTAATTTATGCAAAATCATCAATCTTGTGTATCTTAGGTACCATGTCACTGTTCAGTGTGAAACTTGGTATAGATCATCGATGCATCAAGAAACTTCAAAGGAATGACCAAACCAGTTTCCCTGATTCAGTGGAAACCTTGGCGGCCATCTTTAATTTATGCAAAATCTTTAATGATATATATCTTTGATACCATTCAAGTGTTCTATACGAAACTTGGTATACAGCATCGATGTATCAAGAGACCTGCAATGTATAACCACATCAGTTCCTTTGAGTGGCGGGATGGATGGGCGGCCATCTTTAATTTATGCGAAATCATTAATGATCTCTGATACCGTTCGAGTGCTCGATGTAAAATTTGGTATATATCATCGATGCATCAATAGACTTACGATAAATGACAGTTCTGGCATTTCTGAATGGGCGAAAACATTGGTGGCCATCTTTAATTTATGCAAAATCTTTCATGATGTATATCTTTGATACCATTTCAGTGTTCTATATGAAACTTGGTATACAGCATCGATGTATCAAGAGACTTGCAATGAATAACGACATCAGTTCCTCTTAGTGGCGGGATGGTTGGGCGGCCATCTTTAATTTATTTGAAATCATTAATGATCTATATCTCTGATACCGTTCAAGTGCTCGATGTAAAATTTGGTATACATCACCGATGTATCAATAGACAGTTCTGGTTTCTCTGATTGGGTGGAAACGTTGGTGGCCATCTTTAATTTATGCAAAATCTTTAATGATGTATTACTTCGATACCATTTCAGTGTTCTATATGAAACTTGGTATACACCATCCATGTATCAAGAGACTTGCAATGAATAACCACATCAGTTTCTCTGAGTGGTGGGAAGGATGGGCGGCCATCTTTAATTTATGCGAAATCATTAATGATCTCTATCTCTGATAATATTTGCTTCCTAAGTCTTAAACCTGCTTTAATTAATGCCTTTAATCTCCAATTAAATGCACAATCAAACGTAGAAAAACGGAAGTTAAAAGAAAAAGTTAACTCCCCTAGGAGAGTTGTTCGCCCCTAGGAGAGCTCTCCCATTCAATCCAGCGTGGTTACTATAAAGGTCATTGTAAGCCTTATTCCAATCCTCTTTCTCCTGTTTGCTCGAGCAGTGCACATCTAGGGAAGTGTTCAGAGTCAATTTTACAACATTAGTTGTTGTCTCGCTGGTATATCCTTTATCAAGTGTTGACTTTGTTGTTTATTCGGAACTTACTTATTGTATGATTATGTCTGAAGTTCCGACTTGTATTCCTTGTCGTACGTGCGGGCAAAATTTGTCCCCTTTGGACTCTCACACGGCTTGCTTTTCTTGTAAAGTTTTGTGTTATCGTGCGTCCACGTGCGCGGAATATGTATTATGGGATCCGACGGCTTGGAGGAGTTATGCCCAGGCTCGTCGTGTTTTTCTTTACATGCTTGTGATGTCCCGTCTATTTCGGAGATCGACAGACGGGTCTTAGAAATTTCTTTGGTCAATGATATGAAGTGTAATGAGGATCTTGACCGAGCTGGTCAAGACCCAGTTTCTCCCGCGTCGGTATGTATTCCATACTATCCTACACGAAGATAATTCTAGGTTGCTAGACAGTTTGACCCGGTCCGGAGATTCATTGTCTAGGGTCGATCCAAAACCCGTTCCTTTGTTACGCTCAACAAAGACCAGGTCGGTCTTGCCTGGCCATTCCATCGTCTCCGTCAGACAAAAGAATTCTTTGCCACATGTTATTTCGCCTCTGTCTATCGGTACCACATGTTTCTTCCAAAAAGAAGAAAGCTAATAAACAACGTCGTGTGTCTATTTCTCCGTGTCGGTTTAATCTGGACATAGTTTATTTCATTCCGTGCCCGATCTATTTGTTGGGGCGAATGTTGGACTCGTTTGAGTCGGCCACGTGTTGAGTGTCTTCGGACGTACGTCGCTAAATATTTGGTTTTTGGCGGAGATTTTAAATTCTATTGAAATGATCGTCTGACGATGTTTTTCTAAAACTCTTTATGAAATCTCATGTTTAACAAATAACACAGTCCTGCATTAGGCCAGTGTGTATTCAATATTACGTCTTCACACAAACTTTGAGTTGCGACCCGGTGTGTTTGAGGTGGGCTTTTATTAGCCCCCAACATTCCGTTTTGTTCGGTCAGTATGGAGCCTATATTGTGATGTATTTTAAACGAACAGGTTTTTGTTTCGTTGTTTCATGACTTTATCCATTGAATTGTTGTATAAATTACCAGGATTGTGAGAACTACCCTCGTTTGACGCGGGAGGTTCGTTTTTCCCCGCCGGGGAAATCCGAGTCTTTATAAGCAGTCCGTCAATGTTCCATGTTGTTGTTGTATGTTTTGTTCGGACTTTGATTGTTTCTCACCTTCATCCATTCAATTCTTTGGTCCTACCAAGAAGGTAATCTCTTGTTATATCAAGTATTATTATGTGATTTTGATATCCTGTACGGAGGTTTTATTCTGCCTCTCATGTTTACGTGTTTGTTGTTTTTTGTGTACGTAACCACAACTCAACTCTATTTAAACGATGCTATAATAATAGCATAAATGGATGTTACGGGGCTTCAATGCTACGACTGTTTGTTGCATTTTAATGAGCGTCTTTGCTGATCTCTTTATGTGATTAAGGGTGTGTCGATCAACAAAGGGATCACGTGTTGGTTTTCGTGAGTATGTAATCCTATTACCCACTGTTTATTGTGAAACTGTGCTATGCCTTGATACACAAATTTGTTTTATACATGTGATTTGTTTGTTTCTCACCAAGCTGGTTCCATCTGTATACTGTGTTACGCTTATAATTCAGATGGAGTTATGCACTAATTTTATTTTTCTTCCCTATGAGAAAATTTAAAATTTTACTAGCGTGAGTGGGAATGTATTGGTCCGGCCAAGGATCAAGCCTAATGACACGTAAGTCGTGAAGTCTTCTATGGTTTCTTTCTACCAAGTATGTGTTACCGGTACAGTCTACTAGAGCATCAAACTGCTCTTTAGTAATGTTCTTACTGTTCTTCCTCTTCTCGACAAATTTGTTCGTGTTGGGTCATTTCAAATTCTAAATTTTTGAATAACCTCATTTTTCCTGCCGGCGAGAGACTTTAAATGTTTTTCCTCTCTTCGGGAATTTAAAATTCTTTAAGGATTTGTTTTGGTTTCCGGGAAAAATCTTTGTTCTGGATGTCGATTGTGTGACTTTTTGGTTATTGATAGTAACATTGTTGTAAATGTTTAATATTCTCTCCATATAAATCTCCAGTACGGAATTTCATGTACAGGAGACAAATTACATCGGGAGAGGTCCTAATGTAACCATATTCATTGACACATTATTTCATGTTCACTGACACAAAGATCCATAATCCCATTTATCTCATTGAGCTTACATTTGGTGATTAACGCTACAAACATTTAATATGTTCATCTCTACTGCGTTTAAAGAGAAGGAAAATTTATTACAATCGACTTCGGGGTTACTTTTTGCAACGCCCTTCGGTTACGTCGTGTACTTTTATAAGTTTGTATCCTGCTCCATTATGAGCATGTATATACATTAAGTTGTTGTGAATTAGGAAATCACTACGTTGTTTATCATATACAACGTTTCTCGCATTTTTCACATTACGCTTTCCTATTACACCTTTGACGACATATTCATTACGCCGTCATGTGTCTCTCATACACCTGTGCGTCGTTCTATTACATCGGTTAGACGTTTTTCGGTACGCCATAACGCCGTTTGTCACGTCATTTCTTCATTTGCGAGATGCATATTTTATATCCTTTCATCGGCACTTCCTTTGATTCTCTATCGTCGGTCGTCGGCGGGAGGGGAAGTTCCGTTCGTTTGGCGTCAACCATCCACTGGTATCAATTCCTCTCGGGGTTTTCACATTGTGATTTGCTTACGTTCGTCGTTTCTCTACGAAGAGAGTTCTGTTCAGACCTTGTTGTTTCCAGTCTGGAGTTCAGAATATCAAAATTGTATTGGAATCAACAGTATTTGGTCAAATGCTGTTATATGGAATAGGTCTTTGGATTATGTACGTGGATATTCTCTGAGGACGACGGCGGGATTGTGAATGACGGACTAGTCGCCTTTAATTGAATTCAGCACAGTGTTGTATTAACACAGTACCATGTTGACTTTAACACACAAACATTGTGTTGAGATCCGTTTACCTTTGGATTGTGCTTAAACAACACAATGTTTTTGTGGTGTACTTGGGGGACAGTTTTTTCCGACTTTCTCCTTCAAGTACTTTATTCCTGTATTGACCGTTACACCAATGGTTAGACTTTGACATTATGGTTCTGTCATCAACCTTAGGGTTGCTTATTTTATGTAGGACCTTACTCGCTACGTTCGTTTTTCGGGTTCGGTCTCTACAGCGGATTATTTGTCCTGGTGCCGAGGTCTTCATTTCGTTCCCGGCTCTATTTCCCTCGTAATTGACTTCTTCCTTCACCTTCAGGAAGTCTCATATTAGCACCATTGAAGGCTATCGTTCTGCTCTGGCTGGGTGTTACGTCTTTCTTTTGGTACCAACATTAGCCTTAACGATAATATCTCTGCGCTTATTCGCGCCTTCGCATTACAGTCGCGTTGTACTCGCCAACTGTTACCGAAATAGGATATCGGTGTGGTTCTGTGTGCCCTGATTTACCACCTTTTGAACCCTTAGAGTCCGCGTCTATAAAAGCTGTGTCTTATGAGAGGGCCTTTGTGGCGGCGTTTGCTTTGGCGTCCAGAGTGTCTCATCTTTATGCTCTTGAAAGATCTTCTATGACCTGGACAGCGGATTGGTCTTGCATTCTTTTTCGGCCCATTCCTGAATTTATCGCCAAAATTGAGTCTGTTCGTTCAGGTCCGTGCGCTCAACGTTCGTACTCCATTCCTGCGTTGTCAGACTTTGTACATGGCCTCGTGGACGATCTTCTGCT
>JAVTVY010002733.1:0-34938 GCA_036873755.1 Hanleya hanleyi | reverse complement strand
GTGTTCACAGCTCCTAGTACAGTTCCTATTATTTTACCCGCCCTGCAGTCAGATCCAGACTGTACAGCGATTACTCGAACCGTCTGTTTGAAATAACAGTCAATGAATGAACGGCTTCTTGGAGCGATGCGCAACATTCGTGAGATCTCGGTATATTACGGCGAAGACCGAGTACATACGGAGAAAAGCTGGAGGAAAAACTCCTTGAAGTTCCGGCATCTCCGGAGGGAAACCACATGGAGGCGTCTCTCAAGTCAAAACAACGACGGATACGATCCAGGCAAGCAGAGGGGATGAAATATTCATCACATTGGGCATATTCGGATAGGCCATGAGCATTCGCGATTGTTCGGTCTATTCCGTCGAAGTCATAATACCTCGCACATTTATGGTGTTGGGATTTTGCACCTTTTCGGTGTGTACCGTGATCGGCCGCATGTGAGGCCCACCACATGGAATAGGGTGTGTTTCCGCTCACGTAGTCCTCGTTGTATTTCTCCGGAGATAAAATATATATCCAAATAAAATGGATATTCACTTGAATCTATCCCCGAGGGATCTCTTCCAATTTGAGGTGTTTCTCTTGGTTTTTCACCTCAAGATGATCTCCACTGGTAACGGAAGTCATACAGCTGATATGCTCTGTTCGGAGTTTCGACGTGATACTGAGCGTTCAACATGGATGCCAATATGGATCCCTAGTCAAGGTACTATGTCCTAAATTATAGTACGAGACCGTTCCGAGTGAGCCCACGAGGACACGAATGCGCTCGGGGCTTAGACCACCAAAAAATTTACATTGGTGGCAATGTTAACGTAATTGCATCACGTCGATTCCCCAATTAAGTCAATACTTCCATACAACCTGACAAACTTCTTGGCGGGGGTTGCCCACCTAGATTTTGAGTTCCGCGCTCGCTTGTACAAATGACGTCATACATTTGACTTTTTTCTCTGCTTTCAGAAAGCGGCGCAGAGGCACCCAAATAGTCCCTCTTAACAACACCTTATTAGGCCTCGAGTTCAAATAAAACTCACAGCGAAACCGACCCCATATCATACTCCAGTCACCCACCACTGGCCTTCAATTATTCGTCGCAACCGAGACATGGAAAAATATTAAAAAGAATTCGCCTAAAGGGGGTCAACGGATCGGCACTATTTTTTTAGTGGTCTCGTTCCTCCGGAACCGTTATGGCGTATAACATATCCCTCGTGGCACGGATTTGATAGACGAGCCATGACTAGGGATGATGCACAATCTCTAAAATTATCACATGTGTGGATTCGAATCCCCAAGTTATCTTTACTTCAGTCAACTCGTTCACACAGGCAGAAAATATCGAGCAACTAAGAGAATCATGATGAAAATACACAATGAGCGTGAAGGAAGAAAAAGAAAACAACTAAGAAACTGATTAGCTCATGACGAACATTATTTAATCAAATTTTGTAAGGCATCATGCAGATATAAAGGTATAAGACATGCAAAAATGAGACATTTAACAAATTACTAATGCTCTTCTTTGACCAATATCTGTTGATCTGTTTTCGTACATGAGTCATATATCGTTTATGTATCACTATGCAATCGTACATACGAAAGTTTCCCTTGAATGACTCGATGTAGATCCCTTTTTTCACGAAATAGCACATGCTTCGGATTTCATTTAATGTCGTAACTATAATCATAAAGCAATTGAGGTAGAATTTTCACATACTGTGTACATATATTTTACATTAAAACACAATTATTTTTTTCGGGTTCTTCTATTTTTTTCGAATTCATTCGCACCACATTTTTTTTTGTACAAAATCCCGACTAATCCTATCATCTCTTTTTCCAAACTATGCCATTTGAGAGGTTTTTTCCCATATTCGATTATCAAAACTCTTCTCAAATTTGCAGATCTGCGCATAATTTGATGCGCAACCATTGATGCCTTCCCCCAACACAGCCTAGCCTGGTTTGGGACTTCGGTGACCTTGGCCTTAAACTTTGACCTCAAATTCAACACGTTTCTTCTTCTCTGCAATGATAATCTTGTGTGTACATTTTCATTAAATACATTTAATGGAAAACGGAAATGAAGTAAAATTACAAAGCTGATCAGTTCTGTAACGTATTCGTATTCTAGTTTTGTAACGATAAGTAACGTTACGGGGCGAGGAAATTAAATATAAGGGCCATGGTGCTTTATAAAATGACTCAACCTTTATGGCATACAACTGTTGACTATATGCGTCGATATAAGATACGAAAAATAATAAAGTTTCTATACAAACGTCGGTAGCTTGATATGATAGCAAAAGGAAGCAAGTCCGTTTTAAAATATGGACGTACTACAGGCGAGTCGCACACAGCGGCTTGTTGTGTAAGAAAAGGTGGGAAATAATTATATTCTTGAAACAAAATATATATATACATAATCACAACAACAACAAGAACATTGACGAAGACACCCACTGCTACCCAAACCACTGTGGAGTCGCACTATATAGTGAGCATTCATTGCTGAATATACATTACATTCCAGTTATATATTGGGGGCCAAAACAATGTCCGTGCTATAGTGAAACCCGCTTTATGATCAACCGTGTTACAATGAGGGACAGGTGTTTATCCATTAATTTGGGCAAAGTTTATCTGACGCTTGTCCTTAGAATCAGCACGCTTCCGGTAAAACCAGCTCATTCCCATCAAACTTCACCAGAACGCCATTCTACATCAGTAGTATATAAAGTTGAAATTCCTTAGTATTTATGCAAATGAGATGACGTCCAATCAGAAGCGAGTATTTTTTTCAAATCCGTCACAGAGCTCTCGTCCAATCAGAAGCCATTTTGTACCCACCATCTGACGGCCATTTTGTACCCACCATCTGGCCGCCATTTTGTACCCACCATCTGCATGCCGCCATTTTGTACCCACCATCTGGCCGCCATTTTGTACCCACCATCTGGGAGCAAAATGGCGGCATGCCGCCATTTTAGACCCACCATGTCCAAAGGTCACGCCTCATTCACCCACACCCCCATATAATCCCATACTATAGGGTAAAGGACCGATGTTTGTCCCACTGGGAAACCTACTTCACGACATTTGCGGTATAGGTTGTGGGGTCTCGTTTTTTTAGTCTCGTCATTTAGAACATGATAGGAAGTGTCCCGGAGCGAAACGGTGAAATTTTTGAAAAAAGTCACCGAGATCCATATAGACCCATATAGTCCCATACTGGGGTATCGGACCAATGTTTGTCCCACTGGGAAACCTACTTCTAGACATTTGCGGTAGGGTTGTTTGGATTTGTTTTCTTAGTCTCGTCATTTAGAACACGATAGGAAGTGTCCCGGAGCGAATCGGTGAAATTTTTGAAAAAAGTCACCGAGACCCATATAGACCCATATAGGCCCATACTGGGGTATAGGACCGATGTTTGTCCCACTGGGAAACCTACTTCTATACATTTGCGAAAGGGTTGTTTGGATTTGTTTTCTTAGTCTCGTCATTTAGAACACGATAGGAAGTGTCCCGGCACAAATCGGTGAAATTTTTGAAAAAAGTCATCGAGACCCATATAGACCCATATAGTCCCATACTGGGGTATAGGACCGATGTTTGTCCCACTGGGAAACCTACTTCTAGACATTTGCGGTAGGGTTGTTTGGATTTGTTTTCTTAGTCTCGTCATTTAGAACACGATAGGAAGTGTCCCGGAGCGAATCGGTGAAATTTTTGAAAAAAGTCACCGAGACCCATATAGACCCATATAGGCCCATACTGGGGTATAGGACCGATGTTTGTCCCACTGGGAAACGTACTTCTATACATTTGCGGTAGGGTTGTTTGGATTTGTTTTCTTAGTCTCGTCATTTGGAACACGATAGGAAGTGTCCCGGAGCGAAACGGTGAAATTTTTGAAAAAAAGTCACCGAGGACTGTGTAGGCTCATATAGACCCATATACTGGGATATAAGCCCAATGTATGTATAAAACCATACGGGGTGCACATGTTGGAGTCTAGGTGAGTCCCTGGTGGTCCTATGGTGTCGTATGAGGTCTTATTTTGAAGCTCTCATGCAGGAACACTTGACTACACTAATGGTTCGTCCGTTGTCAATATTCTGCGCATGCGCAGTCTAGCCCGTAGTATAGAAAGCAGGCATTTTGGGGGGT
The DNA here is from genome assembly GCA_036873755.1 of Hanleya hanleyi. NCBI lineage: Eukaryota > Metazoa > Mollusca > Polyplacophora > Lepidopleurida > Hanleyidae > Hanleya > Hanleya hanleyi. The sequence continues at coordinate 30,761 of JAVTVY010002733.1, read as the reverse complement.
ATGTGGGTGTGTGTTTGGGGTAGAGATGCACCGCTATGGGCCCGAATGGGTCGTGGAAGGCGTCAAAGTGAAGCTTGTGTGGGGTAGAGTCAGAATGGCGTGGTTTTATATGCAAGCCGCTTGAATTTGCGCATGCACAGTTGGTTGTAGTAAGTAAAGTGGACATTTTGGGGCAGTGAAGGAAGGTATTTGGTGTAGAGAGGGACCATCCTTGGTCCGAATGCGTCGTGTGAGGTGTCATTTTGTAGCTCTTGGGTGTAGACCCCGATTTGAGGGATGTTCACGTCATCTGTGACGTCATTTGTGAAGTCATCAGTACGAGTAGTAGCCAAAGTGAACATTTTGGGACAGTGAAAGGAAGGTATTTGGTGTAGAGAGGGACCATCCTTGGTCCGAATGCGTCGTATGAGGTGTCATATTGTAGCAACGCCCGTCAACGCCAAGCTTAACGCTTCAACGCCCTGGACAAATAGCTCAGAAGTTCTGATTTTCTAGATATTCCATGGAATTGTCACTAATTCTTCGAAATGCAGTGACGCCCGTCAACGCTTGTAGTTCTGCCTTAACGCTCTAACATAGCACCTTGACGCCATGATATAGACCGGAGAGAGAACAGCAACAACAACAAGGATGACACATAAGAGAACAACAACAACAAGAAGTTTTTTCATGTAGTTTATTTTCCCCAATGTTACATCATACCCATGCTGGGGGAGCCGTGTTGGGTATGTTTACAACTCAAAAAGACTCTTGCCCAATCAGAGACCACCATTTGCATCTATCATATTCCTTCCTGTCCGTTAGATGTATTCTTGTCCAATCAGAAGTCGCCATTTCAGCAAGTCCCATCTTCGGCCATGTTCGCTCTGGACCGTTTATTCTAATCATCGTCGGACAGGCCTGGATATTCTTCGGGCAGCATGCCCTGAAACAGTTGTTTGCGCATTCTGATCGCATTTTCCAGGGCCTCGGTGGGTGGTAGCCCCATAGCCTCTTCCAAGTGACGCTTGGTCTTCATGATGGACCTGTGCGTGGGATCGCCTTTCATTTCAAGCGGTAGTAAGGTATACTGTTCATAGATCGCCATGGCTGTTTTCCTGATGCGGGGGCGCATTTGGGTGTACGTCTGTTGTAAATTATCCTCTCCGGCATCCTCGATCGCTGCAGCGTAAGTATTGATAGCTGCTGTCACAATACGATCCCGGGAGGTAGGTTCTGCCTCACTTTCCACGGACGTATGCTGACCATCTGAGGTCAAGCTCTCCGTATCACTAGATAGACTCTCAGCAATCTCTGTTTCGGTATCAGTCGATACACTCTCAGCAGTCTCTGTATCAGCATCCCCCTCAACGGACTCCTCGGTGTCTTCAATCCCATGTATAGTTTTCTGGTGTCGCATCATATCGTAATGTCTGGTGAACGTGCGTTCGCACTCAGAGCAAGTATAAGCCATGTTGACGGTTGAACGTCGACTGTGCGTGTTTTTGGAAATACGCTCGCTTTTATAGACAGTAACGCCCGTCAACGCTTAGCTGAACGCTTCAACGCCCTGGTGAATTAGCTCAGAAGCTCTGATTTCCATGGAATTGACACCAATTCATCGAAATGCAGCGACGCCTGTCAACGCCCGTCGTTACGCCTTAACGCCCGTCTCAACACCTTAACACACTTTCTTGACGCTTTAACGTCGTTTAATGATGCGTTCAAACAAATGTTGCTTTTGTGCTATTGCTCTGACATACGCCGCTTTCCAGTTCATGCCCGAGGTTTTCAACATCGACGCTGTTCTTTCGATCCCCATATGGACTGGGTCCTTGTCCAACAATTTCATATGGGTCACGAGGTCGACATACTGCTGACGTAAAGCCCGTCGTTGTATGGGTGCCAATCTGTTATGGGCTAAAATTGCGGCTTCTTTTTTCGAATATCCTTTGTGTTGAAACTTGTTTTCTGTGGCCCTCAACGTCTCGCCCATCTCGGCGTCCATACTTTCTTTGAACAAATCCGTCCATAGCCTCGAGTTCACATTATGTTCATTCCCTTGTACGGGTACGGGTTGGGCCTTCACGGCTGGGTGATATTCCGGGACTGATGGTATGAAGCGGACCCGCTGTATGGGGGTGGGCTGCTGCTGCTGCTCTGCCAGGAGTGGACTCGGCGGATGGTGTAGGGGTATATGATGTTGCGGTGATTCCTCACCGGGTAACAGGTGGGTCGTCAGCCGACGATCTTCTGGGATATGGGCTTTTAAATGTACGAACAGGTAGCCGTACGGACGACTTGTCGCCCCTTGAAACGCCTGCATGAAATGGTCGATGTTCTGAGGATAAATTCGACTACCAAACACACGGATGTGTGCTCTGTCAATGGGATTGAAGAACAACACAAAGTATTGGCAGTTCAAGGCAATATCTCTGGACGCCTTCCCTTGAGGAAAGAGATTCTGGGTCAAATAGATGACGGACAGATTCCGATGATGGGATCCTTTAGTAAACAAGTCGGCGACGTGTGAATTGTCCTTGGCCGCACTCATCAGATCATCTAGCACTACCACGTTGGTCTGCTCGGGCTCAAAGTAATACGGTTCGTTTATGTCGTGGGGAATCCCTGGGACGAAGCTGACATTCTGTAACCTTGTAGTTTCGTAGGCGGGCTGCCATTGGCTATAACAGCAAACAACACGTGTCGGAGCTGGGGCTGCCACACCTCCCTCTAAGAACTTCATCACCCAGGACGTCTTTTCACATGCCGTAGGGCCGCTCACCGTCATCGTATAGGGATACTCTACTGCTCTTGGACCTATACCTATAGCGGGACTCGGCTGTGTCTCTTGGTTGTGTTTGCGTTGAATGTGCCTGAGCATACTATCGCGACGAGAGAATGTTCTCTCACAGAACGTACACGTACACGACATGTTCATCAGTCGACCAATACATATGGATTGATGGACAGATGTTCATTCCTATATTTAAAGACTCTACCAACACCACCACCACACACACCACCACCACCAACTCCACCAACACCACTGCCACACACCACCAACACCACCACCAACGCCTCCAACGCCACCACCTACGGCACCAACGCCACCACCGGGCGTTGACGGGCGTCAACGCCCGGTGGTGGTGGTGGTGGTGGTAGCCCCCGTGTGGCAGAGCTCTTGGTTCGGAGCACTTGGGGCTCAAAGCCCGTGGAGCTCAGAGCTGACCCCCCGGCGCGCAAAGGTTTCCACCGCGGTGAAAACCTTTGCACCGCGCGCGCCGTGGGTCAGCTCTGAGCTCCACAGGCTATGAGCTCCAAGAGCTCCGATCCAAGAGCTCTGCCACACGGGGGCTACTATCACCACCATCACCACCACCACCACCACCACCGGGCGTTCACGTTGGTGGCGTTGGTGGTGTTGTTGGTGGTGTGTGGCAGTGGAGTTGGTGGTGGTGGTGTGTGTGGTGGTGGTGGTAGAGTCTTTAAATATAGGAATGAACATGTGTCCATCATCAGTCCATATGTATTGGTCGGCTGATGAACATGTTGTGTACGTGTACGTTCTGTGAGAGAACATTCTCTCCTCGCGATAGTATGCTCAGGCACATTCAACGCAAACACAACCAAGAGACACAGCCGAGTCCCGCTATAGGTCCAACAAGAGCAGTAGAGCATCCCTATACGATGACGGTGAGCGGCCCTACGGCATGTGGAAAGACGTGCTGGGTGATGAAGTTTTTAGAGGGAGGTGTGGCAACCCCAGCTCCGACACGTGTTGTTTGGTGCTATAGCCAATGGCAGCCCGCCTACGAAACTACAAGGTTACAGAATGTCAGCTTCGTCCCAGGGATTCCCCACGACATAAACGAACCGTATTACTTTGACCCCGAGCAGACCAATGTGGTAGTGCTAGATGATCTGATGAGTGCGGCCAAGGACAATTCACACGTCGCCGACTTGTTTACTAAAGGATCCCATCATCGGAATCTGTCCGTCATCTATTTGACCCAGAATCTCTTTCCTCAAGGGAAGGCGTCCAGATATATTGCCTTGAACTGCCAATACTTTGTGTTGTTCTCCAATCCCGTTGACAGAGCACAAATCCGTGTGTTTGGTAGTCGAATTTATCCTCAGGACATCGACCATTTCATGCAGGCGTTTCAAGGGGCGACAAGTCGTCCGTACGGCTATCTGTTCGTAGATTTAAAAGCCCATACCCCAGAAGATCGTCGGCTGACGACCCACCTGTTACCCGGCGAGGAATCACCGCAACGTCATATACCCTTACACCATCCGCCGTGTCCACTCCTGGCAGAGCAGCAGCAGCAACCCACCCCCATACAGCGGGTCCGCTTCATACCATCAGTCCCGGAATATCACCCAACCGTGAAGCCCCAACCCGTACCCGGGAATGGACATAAAGTGAACTCGAGGCTATGGACGGATTTGTTCAAAGAAAGTATGGACGCTGAGATGGGCGAGACGTTGAGGGCCACAGAAAACAAGTTTCAACACAAAGGGTATTCGAAAAAAGAAGCCGCAATTTTAGCCCAAAACAGATTGGCACCCATACTACGACGGGCTTTACGTCAGCAGTATGTCGACCTCGTGACCCATATGAAATTGTTGGACAAGGACCCAGTCCATATGGAAATCGAAAGAACAGCGTCGATGTTGAAAACCTCGGGCATGAACTGGAAAGTGGCGTATGTCAGAGCAATAGCACAAAAGCAACATTTGTTTGAACGCATCATTGAACGACGTTAAAGCGTGAAGAAAGTGTGATAAGGCGTTGAGACGGGCGTTAAGGCGTAACGACGGGCGTCGCTGTATTTCGATGAATTGGTGTCAATTCCATGGAAATCAGAGCTTCTGAGCTAATTCACCAGGGCGTTGAAGCGTTAAGCTAAGCGTTGACGGGCGTTACTATAAAAGCGAGCGTATTTCCAAAAACACGCACAGTCGACGTTCAACCGTCAACATGGCTTAGACTTGCTCTGAGTGTGAACGCACGTTCACCAAACATTACAATATGATGCGACACCAGAAAACTATACATGGGATTGAAGACACCGAGGAGTCCGTTGAGGGGGATGCTGCTACAGAGACTGCTGAAAGTGTATCGACTGATACCGAAACAGAGATTGCTGAGAGTCTATCTAGTGATACGGAGAGCTTGACCTCATATAGTCAGCATACGTCCGTGGAAAGTGAGGCAGAACCTACCTTCTGGGATCGTATTGTGACAGCAGCTATCAATACTTACGCTGCAGCGATCGAGGACGCCGGAGAGGATAATTTACAACAGACCTACACCCAAATGCGGTCCATCATGAAGACCAAGCGTCACTTGGAAGAGGCTATGGGGCTACCACCCACCGAGGCCCTGGAAAATGCGATCAGAATGCGCAAACATCTGTTTCAGGACATGCTGCCCGAAGAATATCCAGGCCTGTCCGACGATGATTAGAATAAACGGTTCAGAGCGAACATGGCCGAAGATGGAACTTGCTGAAATGGCGACTTCTGATTGGACAAGAATACATCTAACGGACAGGAACGAATATGATAGATGCAAATGGTGGACAAATGATTGGGCAAGAGTCTTTTTGAGTTGTAAACATACCCAACGCGGCTCCCGCAGCGTGGGTATGATGTAACATTGGGGAAAAATAAACTATATGAAAAAACTTCTTGTTGTTGTTGTTCTCTTATGTGTCATCCTTGTTGTTGTTGCTGTTCTCTCTCCGGTCTATATCATGGCGTCAAGGTGCTATGTTAGAGCGTTAAGGCATAACTACAAGCGTTGACGGGCGTCACTGCATTTCGAAGAATTAGTGACAATTCCATGGAATATCTAGAAAATCAGAACTTCTGAGCTATTTGTCCAGGGCGTTGAAGCGTTAAGCTTGGCGTTGACGGGCGTTGCTACAATATGACACCTCATACGACGCATTCGGACCAACGATGGTCCCTCTCTACACCAAATACCTTCCTTTCACTGCCCCCGAATGTCCACTTTGGCTACTACTCGTACTGATGATGTCACCAATGACGTCACAGATGACGTGAACATCCCTCAAATCGGGGTCTACACCTCAAGAGCTACAAAATGACACCTCACACGACGCATTCGGACCAAGGATGATCCCTCTCTACACCAAATACCTTCCTTCACTGCCCCAAAATGTCCACTTTACTTACTACAACCAACTGCGCATGCGCAGATTGACGCGGCTTGCATATAAAACCACGCCATTCTGACTCTACCCCACAAAGCTTCACTTTGACACCTTCCACGACCCATTCGGACCCATAGCGGTGCATCTCTACCCCAAACACACACCCACATACCCCCCAAATGCCTGCTTTCTATAATACGGGCCAGACTGCGCATGCGCAGAATATTGACAACGGACGAACCATTAGTGTAGTCAAGTGCTCCTGCATGAGAGCTTCAAAATAAGACCTCATACGACACCATAGGACCACCACGGACTCAGCTAGACTCCAACATATCCACCCCGTATGGCTTTATACATACATTGGGCTTATATCCCAGTATATGGGTCTATATGAGCCTACCCAGGCCTCGGTGACTTTTTTCAAAAATTTCACCGTTTCGCTCCGGGACACTTCCTATCGTGTTCTAAATGACAAGAAAACAAATCCAAACAACCCGACCGCAAATGTATAGAAGTAGCTTTCCCAGTGGGACAAACATCGGTCCTATACTCCAGTATGGGCCTATATGGGTCTATATTGGTATCGGTGACTTTTTTCAAAAATTTCACCGATTCGCTCCGGGACACTTCCTATCGTGTTCTAAATGACGAGACTAAGAAAACAAATCCAAACAACCCTACCGCAAATGTATAGAAGTAGGTTTCCCAGAGGGACAAACATCGGTCCTATACCCCAGTATGGGCCTATATGGGTCTCGGTGACTTTTTTCAAAAATTTCACCGATTCGCTCCGGGACACTTCATATCGTGTTCTAAATGACGAGACTAAGAAAACAAATCCAAACAACCCTACCGCAAATGTCTAGAAGTAGGTTTCCCAGTGGGACAAACATCGGTCCTATACCCCAGTATGGGACTACATGGGTCTATATGGGTCTCGGTGACTTTTTTCAAAAATTTCACCGTTTCGCTCCGGGACACTTCCTATCATGTTATAAATGACGAGACTAAGAAAACGAGACCCCCACAACCTATACCACAAATGTCGAGAAGTAGGTTTCCCAGTGGGACAAACATCGGTCCTATACCCTATAGTATGGGACTACATTGGGGTGTGGGTGAATGAGGCGTGACCTTTGGACATGGTGGGTCCAAAATGGCGGCATGCCGCCATTTTGCTCCCAGATGGTGGGTACAAAATGGCGGCATGCAGATGGTGGGTACAAAATGGCGGCCAGATGGTGGGTACAAAATGGCGGCATGCAGATGGTGGGTACAAAATGGCGGCCAGATGGTGGGTACAAAATGGCTTCTGATTGGACGAGAGCTCTGTGACGGATATGAAAAAAATACTCGCTTCTGACTGGACGAGAGCTCTGTGACGTCATCGATGACGTCATCTCATTTGCATAAATACTAAGGAATTTCAACTTTATATACTACTTACATCCCTTCACCACTGCATTAGAGTCGTAATTCCTCTTGTTTGTACGCCGTGGCAACCTGATATGAACAAGAAAATAAGATACAGAGATTAAAGATTATAACGATGTACATCAAGTGAACAACGAACAGAGTGATCAACTTTCTTCAATGAGTCATACCAGCTGCCAGTTGGAATGTCCTATATCGTTGACATCTGTAGCCAAATATCACTATTTACAAAACAATTCTACGCCAAGATGTAGATGGCATTCCTCACACCACGCAGTCAAATCAATGGTGATAGCGAACACCAACAAAAAAAAAGAAGAAAAAAAGGCGACGTCGGTATCACCAATAAATGGTGATGAGTTCGGGCCTTCACCATTTTCTATAATCACCATTATATGGTGACGGCCATCGCCATTTATTGGCGATGACCTAAAATCTACAGCCATTCCTCGTCGTAATTTATTGGTGATGACCAGGCCGCATGACCAATAAATGACCTCGTCACCATTTGTCCTCACCAATAAATGGTGATGACATAGCTCGTCACTGACAAATGGTGATGGGGCATCAATTTTTCTGACAGTGCATGAAGAACTATCCAGTATTCCGACGATTGGACTTCTGGTACGGGATCATTTTCCAACCACTGAATGCTAATAGTATTGTTATCCAACAAATGGTGTTTTAAGCGCCGAACCCAAAATGTTTTGAAATTTCTCTTCGTAATCATATGAAGATCGAGCAGAACCAGAACTGAATCGCGACATACTGTGTATAAAACTCGATCCTCAAGCATTTTCACAGAGTAGAAATAGCAGGCGTTTTCATTTATAAATGAGCAATTTTGCACAAATAAGCTACTTTCCGACTCTGCAATTCGAGAATCATAGCACTGAATGTGTTGTAATTATTCTGATTATACTACACAATGATGTGCTGCATGCCACGGATAATTCTATAACACGTAATATTTGATTTCTGGCACTTCAACCGCAAGTCGTTGGAGCAAAATCTCTCTCAACCGCGCCAAGTCCTTTCAAGGGACTAATTGATTTGCCAAATCTATTTCGTAACGGAGGCGAGAATGAAACTACTGTAGAGTTAAAATTATATGACTGAGATGATGAACATGGCTGAATAAATAAAAAGCTATGTTGGAACTTTTGGTATTTAATCTTTGATCTAATTTTACTGAAAAATAATCTGTTTTTATAATTTTTTTTATATGAATACGTCCGCAAAACTATGAATTAAAATTATCGTATCCATTTAATTTCATTTAAGCGATTTTAATTCTGCTACGTACGAACGAAAAATAAAACATTCCTAGGCAATTACATTTAGGTAAAACAAGTCATGATAACATAAAACTGAACATTGAATAACATTAAATGCATCGTTTCTAATTAATTGGGTTGCGATATGCGTATACGACGAAAAGCCCAAATCAAAGTATCGTCACAATCAGAAATACTGGATACTTAGCCTATGTTTATGTTAAGTAACACTGTTGGGGTAATCTCTATACCTATTACTCATTGCTAAAAATGTCGATGACTCCCATCTAGGGGCCTCCTCTTTGCCCAGCGGGTATCAGCCAGTCCCATAATACCCTGCACAGGGACAACCCAGGTTTTCCTATCTAAACACAAGCATAGCATGTAAAGACACAACCAGTATGCGCCTGAGAAGAGACCTCGCGATGTCGGGAATCGATGAGAGAAGCCATGCAGGCAGTTGAAACATTGCTGGTATGCGGTGAATCCGACGTCTCTGGCACTGTGAGTAGATCTGGGAGATCCTGCAATATGTGTGGGTAGTATACGATTACATCGCTAAGACTACTGAACCACGTCTTTGTCGTCCAGACTGGAACGATTAGAATGATTAGGCAACTCCCGCTCCTGCATGATCTTGTTGAGAACCATGGGAACTAAAATGGCTGGGGAATAGGCGTATGCGTACAACGTGGACCACCGAGTACCAAGTCGTTCGACTGCCATTACGTCGGATGAGACAAAGTCCGCAAGCGCGTCCCGTATACCCAGAATATGTGCCGCTCGTAGGATCACCTGATGCGCTAAGCACCAATGGAACATTTTCCAGGTCATAATACATTACTAGTGATGCAGTCCCAGTTTATGTACGCGACCACTGTCGAGCTGTCCAAACGGAGCTTTCCCCAGTTTCAGAGCTAGGATGACTGCTTTCATATCCAAGAGATTGATATGCAGAGATCGATCCTGCACAGTACTCGTTCCCTGTGCTTGGCTCTCGCCCAGATGAGCTCCCCAGTCGCCCATGAAGGCGTCCGTAAATATGATTGGATCAGGTTCCGAAGAATGCAACGATGCCATGAGGTTATCCTGGTCCCACCACCAGCTCAGCGCCTGTAAAAGAACTGAACATATCGGACTTGGTTTGTTCAAATGTCCCGTGCATTCAAAAGCATGTTAGATACTTCTGAATTTGTCTGCGTCGAAGTAGACCGTAATGCACGACTTCGCTTAGACTGACCAGTGCTATCAAAAGTCACAGAAACTCTCGCGCCGCAAGTGTCTGGAAGGTGTAAAACGCCAACAGAACTTCCTCAGGCTGATTTAAGGCGAAAGGCGATGGCCAGATCAGGAGATCGAATTGTATCTCCAGATGAATGAATAACTGCCATGGCGTTAGCGCAGACTTAGTTACGTTGACAATCCAGCCGCTAAAAAAAGTATGGAATAATGTCAACCCCTTCGACTTGGTAACCGTCGATTCCGACGGACCTTTGACCAGCCTGTCATCGACACAGGTACCGGTGTCCACACCAGGCCTACGTGGGAAAATTGTTAGAGCATCCATTACCCGTGTGAAAACTCAAGGGGCTGAGGTAATTCCAAATGGCAATGGCAGGACTTCCAGTACATTGACGAGCAATCCGTGTGGATTGGTAATTGGAAATACACGTCCTATAAATATATTGACGAGACCTACATACCGCACTGATATAAAAATATCCGTTTTCAACGTTTCGATCCGAATAAACGGTTGAGGACCCGTATCTTGAGGACCGGCCGCAATCACCCGATTTTCTGGGACACCAAAATAGTCTGGCATAAAACCCGACCCGTTGACGGATCCGTCACCTTTCATACAACCGCTTTGTCCATATAACAGGATGTCTGTTCCGGTTTCTGAGTTAGCAGGGTTACCAGTGACGTATATGTCAGCAGGAGCGGATATCCATCCGGCATCCCTCCCTTATAATCTGCCGTGTTAGGTCTTCCACCTGTTCGTGAAATTCATCAGACTGCCCCCTATCGGGTTGCGACACAAGAGCGACATGTCCTTCTCGACTTCTTCAGGACAATTGTACATTTGATATTACAACAATTACAATATGAATCGGTTAAGGTCAGGGCGATCCCGCTCTCGAAACTGGAGGTAAAAAGGGTCGTTTTTGCTCAATAACTTTTGATTCCTATATAAACAATGCTTCAAAACTTCAGGCCCATTAATTTATGTATTGTTCCTTGTCCTAAACTTAATTTGCCATTTGAAGAACCAGTCAATGTTGTTTAAACAGCGCGACAGATGTTTGTGCTATTATTATGCAAATCAGGTCAATGACAATTTGTTTGTACTACCATGTGATGCGGATATATATGTTTGCGTGCGCCTCAATGGGATTTTGTCGAATTCAATATGTGAATTTTAGAGAGCGGGATTGCCCTAACCTGATAAATATAATAAACCATACGAACCAGGAGGACAGGAAAAGGTAAGTCTCCAATCCGTTTAAGGAGAGATTTGAAAGACGTGACCTGGTTTTCCTGCCAAGGGGGAAACTGGGTTGCCCGTCAGCAAGGTACTATGGAAATTGCGGAGACCCGTTGGACAATAGAAGGGGGATCTATCGACTTTTCTAGCAACTGGGGATTACCCAGCAATGTTACATAATAGATTAATCAAAGTTACAATGTACGTGAAACTATTTAATCCAGGACACTTCGAGACACTGAGAAATTTATATCCATCTGGAAAACCTGGACCTAGGGATGGGATGCTGGCCACTCCTTGTAACTCTATCTGTCCTTGATTCCGCTCCACCCCCTTACAAATATTTTCTTTATCCCTGCAACTAGGGAGCTGAGACTAACCCCACTTTATAATTATGCCAAGTTTGTTCATGCACAGAAGGCATTTTCAGCCATTTTTTATTCGGTCCGATTAAATTCGGTCCGATTTATAATTTTTCCCGCCTCTTGCATATCGCTCCAATATAGATTTTTTAGCCCACCATCACCAGATGGTGGGCTGTTCAAATCGCTTTTCGTCCGTCGTCCGTCCGTCGTCAGTCCGTCATCAGTCCGTCCGTAAACAATTCTTGTTATCGCGATTTCTCAGGAACTACTTTATGGATCTTTCTCAAATTTCGTACACAGGTTCCCCTTCGGGTCTAGTTGCGCAAGATGCCTTCTTTGGTCCTATTCGGAAATCCAATATGGCCACCAGGCAGCCATCTTGGATTTCCCCATGAAACCTTGTTATCACGATTTCTCAGGAACTATAGCATGGATCTTTCTCAAATATGGTACACAGGTTCCCTTTGGGGTCTAGTTGTGCAAGTTACCTTTCTGATCCGATTCGAAAATCCAATATGGCGACCAGCCAGCCATCTTGGATTTCCACATGAAACCTTGTTATCGCGATTTCTCAGGAAGTACGGCATGGATCTTTCTCAGATTTGGTACACAGGTTCCCCTTGGGGTCTAGTCGTGCAAGATACCTTTTTTTGGTTCGATTCGAAACACCAATATGGCCACCAGGCAGCCATATTGGATTTCCCCATGAAACTTTATCATCATTATTCAGGAATTACTCCATGGATCTTTCTCAAATTTGATACACAGGTTCCCCTTGGGGTCTAGTTGTGCAAGATACCTTTTTTGGTCTGATTCGAAAATCCAATATGGCCACAAGGCAGCCATCTTGGATTACCCCATGAAACCTTGTTATCGGGCTGTTCAAATCGCTTTTCGTCCGTCGTCCGTCCGTCGTCAGTCCGTCATCAGTCCGTCCGTAAACAATTCTTGTTATCGCGATTTCTCAGGAACTACTTTATGGATCTTTCTCAAATTTGGTACCCAGGTTCCCCTTCGGGTCTAGTTGCGCAAGATACCTTTTTTGGTCCTATTCGGAAATCCAATATGGCCACCAGGCAGCCATCTTGGATTTCCCCATGAAACCTTGTTATCGCGATTTCTCAGGAAGTACGGCATGGATCTTTCTCAGATTTGGTACACAGGTTCCCCTTGGGGTCTAGTCGTGCAAGATACCTTTTTTTGGTCCGATTCGAAACTCCAATATGGACACCAGGCAGCCATATTGGATTTCCCCATGAAACTTTATCATCATTTCTCAGGAATTACTGCATGGATCTTTCTCAAATTTGATACACAGGTTCCATATGGGGTCTAGTTGTGCAAGATACCTTTTTTGGTCCCATTCGAAAATCCAATATGGTCACAAGGCAGCCATCTTGGATTTCCCCATGAAACCTTGTTATCGCGATTTCTCAGGAAGTACGGTATGGATCTTTCTCAGATTTGGTACACAGGTTCCCCTTGGGGTCTAGCGGTGCAAGATAACTTTTCTGGTCCGATTCGAAAAGTAAAGTATGGTCACCAGGCAGCCATATTGGATTTCCCCATGAAACTTTGTTATCGTCATTTCTCAGGAACTACTGCATGGATCTTTCTCAAATTTGGTACACCGGTCCTTAGGGTCTCGATATGAAAGATACGTCGTTCGGTCCAATTTCAAAATACAATATGTCCATCAGGCGGCCACCTTGGATTTCCCCATGAAACTGTTATTGCGATTTCTCAGGAACTACTGCATGGATATTTGTTAAATTTGGTACACCGGTTCTCCTTGTCATCTAGTTGTGCAAGATACGTTTTCTGGTCAGATTCGAAAATCCAATATGGCCACCAGGCGGCCATCTTGGATTTTCCCATGCAACTTTGTTATTGTGATTTCTCAGGAAGTACTGCATGGATCTTTGTCAAATTTGGTACACAGGTTCCCCTTAGGGTCTAGTTGTGCCACATATCTTTTTGGGTCCGAATCGAAACTCCAATATGGCCACAAGGCGGCCATCTTGGATTTTCCCATGCAACTTTGTTATTGTGATTTCTCAGGAAGTACTGGATGGATCTTTGTCAAATTTGGTACACAGGTTCCCCTTAGGGTCTAGTTGTGCCACATATCTTTTTGGGTCCGAATCGAAAGTCCAATATGGCCACAAGGCGGCCATCTTTAATTTCCCCTTGAAACATTGTTATCGTGATTTCTCAGGAAATATTTCAGGGATCTTTCTGAAATTTGGTACACAGGTCCCACATGGGGCCTAGTTGTGCAAGATACCTTTTTTTTTATCCAAGTTACGCTTCAAATTAATACGGTATTTCCGAGTTGTCACGTTGCATTAGAAGAGCCGGCGGATCACACGGCGGGGCACATTCTATATATTGACTATAGAGAATATCATATTCTCTATATCAGGATTCAGGCACTTTCTAAGTTTCAACATTACTGCGCAGACCGGATCCCTTCAGTAATAAGTATTGTACCATCTTACTATTTTCCAGCATGATATCTTAAAAGAGATATCTCAAACTAGCCCAGTAAACAGAACAAAATTAGCATTCGTTCCTAATTATAAAATCTTAAGTATGTTTCATCGCTCATGCCAAAGTGTTAAAGAGATCGGTCTTCGATTCCAGTACCCAATGATGACACGTGCAAAAAATAAATAAAAAAAATACTAAAAAACGAAGGCGAACGATCCTCCGTACATGTACATTCACGTTCAGACTAACTTTGCTCATTTCTCTTGTATTATAACAACCGACATAAGTACAGTTTCTAAAAATCTTGAAACTCCTGAAACTTAGATTATATTTTGCTGTTTTTCAGTGTCCCTTTTTTGATACTTTTCGCTCACAATTTGAAATTCTGTAAACAAAATTACAAATCAATCATTTGTTCTAGTAACAATGGACAAAAAGATCCTCTTGTCATTAGCTTACAATTATCGGACAATGGTGGGCGCCAAGATCCTTCAAGATCTCTCGTCAGATTATCTAGTTTTATTTGCAAAACAAAAAATTACGAAAAAAATAACTGAAGCAAAATAAAAAAGTTTTTCGCATTTTTGTCTACAGGAGAACACCAGGAATATCAAAAATAATAAAGAATGAACCTGTCTCAGGGTCAACAGTCGAGACAGCTTGGAATACTTTTCCGATAGAGATCTGAACTGTACCATGAGCGTTTTAGCGATGATTTGAACTACATATATGCTATGTATTATTGGGGCGATCGGATACACTATTACTTACCACAATGCCCTTTCTGTTTAACACAATCTCGACGATGAGAGCTACAACTGCGATGACGATCCCAATAAGAACTAATACAAAAACCATGGCGAAATCCCTCAATGTGAGTGCGGCCTGACCGCCGGTGAAAAAAGGTCTAGCGGAACCCACGTGGTGTGCACTACACTCGTCACGGAACCACTTCCGTCGGAGTAAATCTAGGCGATTGGACTCTTTTAACATCAACATGGCCTGACTCAACTCCGAGCATAATCCGCTTCCTTTTCTGCAAGCGAATGCAAAGCCACTGTCTGAGAGAGTCTCCCCAGTCACCAATAGGTCACATGGCTTACGGAGTGCCGCATATTCCGCCCTCGGACTATCCATCATGAAGGCGTATTTACCTTCGGATTGGCGGACTCGTTGGATTCCCTCGGCGTCCGTTTTGCAAAATACAGACTTGTCTTGATTCATTTTCTCCCTCATCATGTGTATTGTAGGGATGTTCGAATGTTCGAAAAAAGACATAATACTGCCGCCATCAAATGTACCGTAAGAGATACCAGACTTAGCCAAATCATCAAATGTCCGTATGGTGTGGTCTGTCGGTGTGTATCTTGTGAGGACAGTTCCGGTGAGAGAAGCTGTGTAGGAGAGTAGCAGGAAGACGGTGAATGCCCACCATACTCCAGCGATTATCCTCCCGGAAACGGAGCGAGGTGCCACACGATAACCTGGGAAAAGACAAATGCATACAAACCGTAAACGCCGTTTTCTCCTCTTCCAAAAAAGGAGACAATTAATAAACGCCAATTGAACGGTGGGAGGGGATAGTATATAAAGAGGTTCCAGACAATTTGAAAATAAAATGTCACTTTTCTTATATTTTAATAAGAGGTAGCACTAACTTTCAACATTCAAAATAAAGTCTTATATTTGCATAATCGAGAAATTTAAATGGTCAATTATTATGGTTTAACCACGCACTAAAATAAGGCATTAGATAGGAATGCTATGAAAAATGCCTACATTTTTATAGAAAAAGATCATATTTTCTAAGAAGATAAAATGTCATTTTCTCCAAAATGCCCCAAAATGTTTCTCGTACGACGATGAATCGGAAACTCTAATAAAAATCGGGAGTCACCAGGCTTCGCTTCAAGACAGGAGCATCCCAACATGGAAAACAATGGTCATGATGAGGCTAAGTCAGTTTGACAGCGTTCCGGCGTTGAAATCGTATTGCCTTAAAATTTGGAAACACAGTTATCCAATTCAAAAATCCTTTCACAGCTATTCTCATAAAAGCTTATATATTTCCTTTCCATTAATCTTCCTTTAAATATCGCTGCTTCGCGAGATGCGCAGAAACATGCGCAGTAAGACGTGAATTTGGATTTGACTGCAACCTCCTTAACTTCGTTTTTCAAAAAAAATTCAGTCTTATAACGACGGCGCCTACATGTGCCACGACACGAGAGTGCCCACAGTTCCTATTATCCTGAACGCTCTCCATCCCAGTGCCCACAGTTCCTATTATCCCGAACGCTCTCCATCCCAGCCAGTACATCAGCAGGTCAACAATTGACCGGGTTCAACGTTGCTTAACTTCGGTGATCCAGTGGGATGAGAGGATAACGAGAGGGTATACTGAGACGATGACGCATTAGGTCCTGAAGCAGAATCCTTTATTTATATTGAAGGTTATGTCATTAATATGTGGACAATTGCCGTGCATCTGTCGGAAAACAAGAGTATAAGTCCATTATATAGTATCTTATCAATATATATTCAGGTAGGTCAGCTCAGATCTTTGTACTTCATAATCAAAGAGCAAGGACAGCTAGACATATGAGGAGAAGTGTTTGGAGTTGTCAGCTTTCTTTTTACTTACCTTGCCAGAGCAGTGTACTAAAGGAAAAGAAGAAGCTATTCTTGAGATTAAAACTCTCCTTGAGGGGACCGGACATTCCCGGAGCGACAGCTCCCCACTCAAATGGACTCCAGCGCCATATAACGTAGAGAAGTACACTGACAGTGATGTAGGCGAAAATGGTTAGAACCCAGACCTCGAGTGGCAGCGGCTCCAAGAGTAGACAAGCATCACTGAACAAAGACTTAGACATACGCGCTGGCTTCTTCATCAGTATTCGTGGACCAGAACGCATGTAGAGTTGGGTAAAATCCACCACCTGAGCTCGCATGTACGTCACGATCAAAGCAGCAGCGGCAATGTCGGATTCCTGCCAATAAAATACTTTTATTAACATTCAGAAATGTTGAAAGGCAACTTCTGGAGTTTCCATTCTTAATTTTTTGGATTAAGTGATTTTTTTTTGCCATAATAATAAAAGCTTTCGAGTGAAACAATGCGCTTGTATTTATACTTACATGATACGTATATACCAACATACAGAATTGGGAATTTACCTTCCAGTCGGCCAATGATATCTAGGTATATGATATTGTACATTCAAGTAACATGATGTTTAACAGTGGGAAATCAGAGCCTTCAAGCCACAGGTGGAAAGGTTCCTGTAGACACTTCTAATGTCCAGACGCCATTTAATGTCCAAACTGGATATTTACACGCGGGATAATCTCCAAAATTGGAGTGAGAGATTGAGTGAATGAATATAATTTAACGTCGCTTTCAACACTATATCCGTCATATCACGATGTTTCGTTCCCATTCATTTTCACACCCGGAAACCACACGGGTAGGGTCCTATTTCTTTAACGTTGCGAGGTTCTATTCCTTTTCACACCCAGTAATCCCACAGGTGCCCCAGTTAGCCGCCCCTTGCGACTCTGAGGACACTGAATTGGACACTAAATGTCCAAAATTGGACAAGAAGATGCGAACATGAATGTTATTGTCCTAACGTTGGATAGTAACACACGATATGTATCATCTCGACTTCTACTGTCTTGACGACAAGTCCGTATCTGTTCCAAACTTTTATTACACCCAAAGAAATTTGTTTAAAGAGAAAGGTGTATTGTACGATAAGGCTGGATATTGGCCTATACGTGGTGCGGTTGAAATTGAAAACGGCAAGAGAAAATATAAGTACACAATATGTGAAAGTTTTAGTGCGATTTCGTTATGATTGTAGATATGACATGGAACTGAAATCCACAGCTTGTACTATTTCGTGAAAAAAGGTCTAAATCGAGTCCTTCAGAGACGCATTTAGACGCGAAGGACCCCTTGAACAAAAACGTCATTTAACCTGGTGTTGTGCGGAAACATTATATCCCCACTGTTGCATGGAAAATCTTTTTTGTTCAAGGAGTCCTTCATACAAAAAAAATGGAAGTTATGAATCATAACGTTTGAAGTTTTCATAAGTAGATTAAAGTGACAAAATAGCCTGTTACAGTTGTTCGTGTGTCGTGGTGTAGTGGATACGCACGGTGGATCACAAGCGCATCGCACTTTTCTTTTACCGAGTTCAATTCTCAGGAGGGCAACATGTGTGACGTCAACAAGTTATTTCGATCATTCTCATTTCTCAAAAAAAAAATGCATTCAGTATATCTCAAATAAGAATTTAGGCTATCAGTATGAACCAATTAAAAGTAAAATAAATAGTGTTTACCGATGACACGCTACCGTGTGGACATTAAATATTGTTTACCGATGACACGATACCGTGTGGACATTACGGGCTAGTCAAACGTTGAAATCGAACGATCAGTCACTATCCACAAATGCATGTAAAACCGACTGCAACGTCGTGAAATAATAACGCTGACATATGGCCTTTTTTCATCGTAACATTTATTCCGTTGATTGACAGATGACGCCGAGGACAAGTTGTACATTGCATTGTGCTTGACAGATGGCGACAAGAAATGTACATTCCTATGGGTCGGCCGGCTGTGGGCAAACACCCCGCCTTACCATACCATCTCCTTTACAGCACTAAAAGTTTCAACCAAACACCCCCTGTACAATTTGCACGAAAATTACAGACAAGTTGTGTAAAAAAGAAATTCATATTTTTTCTTCGAAAAATGACATCAAACATCAGAGCCTGATTATGATATAATCTGTTGTGACGTACGTTCCATAACAATTGGGTATGACGTCAACAAGGCATTTGGTGGCCTTACAATGCAAACGTCGTCTTAAGGTGGCCCCCTGGTTTAGATGCAAATCATGTCATTTTTCTCATATTTTTTGTATAGCTCAGGAAGTTCATCTTATATCAGAAAATGATATAAAAATTGGGGCATAGCGTATTACTTTTTTTATTGTATCTGTGGCAAATTGGTACAATGTGATTACTATGTAAAACACCCAATACTTGAGACATAATCGTTTTCAGAATATTCAAAAGTCATGTCAATTTTATCATTTTTTTAATATGTATTCCTTGAAGTATGTAGTTTTTGAATAACTCAACTATAAGGTAGTTTGTCGAGTCTACCTACTCCCACACTTATTCCCGCCATTTTGCAAGAAGTCGCAAATGCCACGCCAACAAAGAGTTTGCCCTTCGACATCATGACGTCACAAGGGTTGCTTAGTAAACACAGCATGGCACAGTATCTCATTCTATCCATTCGTGCACAAGAGTACGATTAGAAGGGAGGTAATTGCTATGCGCAAAAAAACTGCACAGAACAGCCATTCTTGTAACCAGTGAGTGACCTTAACATTCGCTACGATAGTTCGCTACGAACGATCGTAACCAGACCCCGACGTCACCCGGTCACGTCCTTAATTTTACGCCTACTGACGGCTGCAGGAATGATCTCTGCCCCACCGTAGTAAAAATGTAGAACGGAAGGAACAGTTCGTATGATTTGATGATATTCCATTGGTTTGTCGTTTTGATTGGCATGGATCACCAGCGCGTGATGGATAATGCATGAATGAAAGAACATACCGGTTCTATTTTCAGGTTGTAGTCATAGATACCTACCCCTCCCATCCCTGTCATTTTTTCAATGAAAATTCCGCCATTGTGTTGCTAAGCCGCGTAAATTTTGTAAAACTGTTCTACCCAAAAAGAGTTCATTTGCGTTTGTCTTCATATAGTACCGTACTGATGTTATTCATGACATAATTGAAATATATAATGACATGGCTGACATAACTGCATAGTTAGAAACTAAATTATGTGACATGTTCCGCGTAATACACCGCGCGCATAATAATGTAACAGCTTATTACATTTTTGTTGCCTGTGGGTGAGATTAGATTTGGAGCTGTTTGTAAAAAGCGGAAAACGGATCGAGGCTTGGTGAATGAGGGATGTCCACATGAAAGAGGAATACGAATACATGTACTCTAACTTTAAAGAGAACTGCATGATGTTTAAGGCAAATGGATCGCAACGAACTAACTTGGCCAATTCAAAGTATTTTTGCTTGATGATCATGATTGATCACGATGGCACCCTAGTGTCTTGGATAAAAGCCTGGTGACGAACAATTCCAATTTCCTTACGCAGCTACGGTCCTCCGCTAGTACCTTTGCCATCTACCTCAGCCATCTTGGGGGGCGAAGCATATTTTGGTACTCTCCGCGCAGAGCTATTCTGACATACGACTTCGCGGGAAGCCTCCCTCAAGCTGGCGAGATTTCCCGAAGTGTTTTGTCAATTATTGCTGATTCAGACATCGCTACTGGCCTAATTCACCGCAGCCGAGCTAAGTCTGTTTTGCAAACAGCAGGAGGCTTATGCGAGGCCATAATTAGTTATCGAAAATCAACCACCTCGCTGGGGGCCTAATAGTATCGCAGCCACCAGTCAGGTCTTTGGGCCGGATTCGGGGCCTTCGCGCACATCCCCGGAAGTGACATCATATAGTCTGCATAATACCTCTGTTGACATAGCGTTGAAAAGAATTATCTGAAGATTATTTTTCCTGTTTATCTGGACAGAGCATATGAAAAGTAGTTCGCTCATGTGCAAAACTGAAGGAGTTGTTCGGCCGGATTCAAACTGAACCGTGCGTACGTGGGTTTTCCCTTATACGTCATAGCAACGTCAACTTCCGCTATTGGAGGCAGGAATGGATAATGGAGCCTGCGAAATGGAGCATGTGCTGTGGGCAGGATGATCGAAAATAGCTCACCTTGTTAGGAGACAACGGATTTTATTATTAAAAAAAACAATCCCCGTTTTTAATCCAAATCAAAATGTCACACACATCTATTGTAAAATGGATTCATATACTATTATATCAAGTAATTTTGGTAAAGAAGATTGACCTGGTAAATATACGTTTGTGAGATGATGTTCTGGTTCTGGGCTGGATGAATAACTGAATGATGACAGACGGGTCCAATCTAGCATAATGGGAGAAAACCCTGTTCGGAGGTTACAGCAACTTGTATTAGATCTGCCGAATTAGCGTTGTTTCGGAAAAGTATTGATGCATTTGGAAATGGTATGCTTTGTCAATGAAAATACGGGCATTATTCACTGAATTTCTATTCAGTCTCTATAGGATATAGTAGAGCTGATTTATTCCAGTAAACCAGTAAACAAAATCTCATCTTCGCATATCCAAGTCGAACACTACACGTGTTGCCTTGGCTGAACATAACACATTATCTGATCAAAATACGGGTTTGTTGATGTCATAGTTCTATAATTATTCCGTGGTCCATATTATGAGAAGTGCAATGCATAACCTCTTTGTTATTCAAATTTGATTGGCTATTCGAAAGAAATTAACATCACTACAACCACCACTTGCCATATTTGGAAATCACACGGACAGACATAAAGAAAATCCTAGCTGCACGGTGTTGGCAAGCTTCTATCTTGATTGGCTATATGCCATCACGTGCGTTTCACGTTTTGAACAATTTGTTTTATTCATTCGGTCAAGGTATTTAACGTGAAATGTGAAGATGACAAAATAAGGATAAGACTGGATGGCTGTCCACGTTGAGTGGTGACCTCATGCCACGAATGCACCGTCGAGGAGCATTAAAGAAAGGGCATCTTCGGGTGCGCATGGGGTGATCGTCGCTGAGTGCGTGAGTGGTTGAATGGGTGAGTGCGTGGGTGGATGAGTAAGAGAGTGATTTATATGGTACGGGTGCGTGAGTGAGTGAGGTAGGTACGAGTGAGTGAGGTAGGTACGAGTGAGTGAGTTAGGCACAAATGAATGAATGAGTGAGGCGCGCACAACGCTCGTCTTAACCCAATGACGCCCTAACGCTGGGGAATAAAGCCCCCTACACAGGCCCATACCCACACACATAACGCCTTGACACAATCAGATGAGAGAAACAGATATCAACAATAACAAACATATTTCGCATTACACATTTTATGATCCCCTCCACCACATCACGGAGTTAGGTGTGTTTATTATTCCCGTATACATGCTCTTGTTCATGTATCAGACGCATCGTCGGCCGTGTATTTTCTTGCCCAATCAGAAACCGTCATTTCAGAAACTGTCCTTCTGTTGCTTCAATCTTCGTTCATGTTTGCTCCTGTCCGTTAGATGCATCATGAACCTCTGGTCCATCCCTAAGCCTCCTCAGAAAGTTCAGGATACTGTAAGGTCAGCATGTCCCGGAACAGCTGTTTTCGTATTTCGGCCGCATTTATCTGAGCCTCTGTGGCTGGTAAACCCATATCGTCTTCCAAGTTGGACATGTCTCACTCACTGGTACCTAACTCACGTTTCACTCACTCCCCGATCCACTCACTCAAGCTCATTCTCTCTCGCATTCTCATTCAACAACGATCAGGATAATGTATACAACGAGAGCTCAAATAGAATCATGTCATTATGGGCTAGTGTATAAGGGTATATAGGTGGGCATATCTCAAGTGCACATCCGAACGTGTGGTTGTCCCTACTACTGATAACGTCACCGTCACGTGATCTCATCTCTGGAGTCATTCCAAGGTTCATATGCATCTCATAGATCACCCAATGCCCTTTTTCTACGATTCCTCGAGTGAGTGAGTGAGTGAGTGAGTGAGTGAATGAGTGAGTGGTGAGTGAGTGAGTGAGTGAGTGAGTAGGATTTAACGTTGTTTTCCACAATTTTCCTGGACACAAGAGCGCCAACGAGAACCGGTGTACGTAACGTGATACATACGAGCCCATGACGGCATATGCGCAACACGACTTAAAATTTGATTAACTACTCGACAGATATTGAGCATTTCCCGTTTGAAATGCAATACAACCACCGCTTGCCACATTTCAAGATCATAATATGGACCATGGAATATTTATAGAGCTACGACATCACGAAACCGTATTCTGATGAGAAAATGTGTGGTGTTCACCCAAGGCAACACGTGTAGTGTTTGACTTGGGTATGCGAAGATGATACCGATAGCGTGATGAAGTTGCCTACGCAAGTAGTTTATTTAATTCAGAAAGGACGTCGATTTAAAATGTTTACAGGTGGAATAGGTAAATGGTAAATGATTGGGCATAGAATGGTTGAATTTATTCCATTTTTATGTGGATTTATATTGAACTTCGGTATCCAAGAAAGTGTCAGACTAAAGTCATTTTCACTTTCCATTGTTTCAGTCGAATACCCAAGAGGATTTCCGATATTCATTTTTTATTCAGGTCAAAGATATAAAAATACTTACCAAAGAAAAAAAAAAAAAAAAAATGCAAACATTCGGAAATACATTCTAAAATGTTCTATTCCAATCTACTCTAATACAAATCAGTAAAACAAAATTCATGTAGTCATTTATACTCACCACACGGACAAGCTGTCCTATCATTCCGTTCCAGTTTCCCCCCGCTGAGGGAGCACCGTAACGGTTGTCTACCACAAGATCGAGGTCAAAGTCAAAGTTCAGGCTCTGGCTCAATTCTCGTAGGATGTCGACGACAAATCCTTCGTATAGAGTTCCATTTTTTCCGCCGGGGTCTGCTGTTCTCATCGTAAATGGTTGGTGCTACAATATCATCAGTTTTATCGTTAGCCCAGTGTTTTTTTACAGGGAGTATCGTACTTAGCCAAGTTTACATGGCTTCCTTCGTTCCTACTCAGCCATGCTTCCTCTTGTGTCGCTATATAGCTGAAATATTGCTGAACGCGATGTTAAACTTTAATTCTCTCTCTCTCTCTCTCCTGCTTCCTCTTGTTGAATTTACATGTACAGTCCGGGACCACAAGGCTCCATGTGCCTCCCAACTCTCTGACCACTACTCTTAGCTAACTTGGCACAATAAATTGATCACCACGAGGAGCTGATGTGTCTGCAGTCAATCTTGAAAAAAGAATGGCCGATGGAATTTTCACCAGTCTTCTACGTACATGTTACGTGATCGATACATGCCGATCACGTGACCCGTACGACTAGTAATGAGAAGTTCAATCGGCAGTTGAGGTTTGAAGACTGATTGCAGACACATCAGTTCTTCATGGCGATCAATATATTTGCCACACTAAGTAAAAGTAGTGGCCAGAGAGGGGGTGGGGCGGGGGGGTTCTATTGCCGTATAGAGCCGTACGGCCCCAGGAGCCTTGTGGTCCCGGACTGTACATGTAAATTCAATAAGAGGAAGCATGTCTGAGCAGGAACGAATGAAGTCATGTCAACGTGGCTACTCGTGTCGCTCAACGCCTGGCTAAATAATATATAGCCCTCACGAGTATGAGGGCTATACGACGGCCTCAGCCCCCTCCCCTCCCCAGCGAGGGTTTTAGATAATTTTATTACGAATCACCGATCTCTGAAACTGCCTTGCATCTAATCTCTATCCCCTCCTGCGCACTATTTTAAAATCCTCCGCACTATTGTGAAATAATTTAGTAACGCATATCGCCTTCTGAATTTTCCAGTCAACTTCCACTTTCTGTGCGCCATGTTCAATCTATGTACGGCAGTTTCAGAAGTGGGTAATTCGTCATAAAATTATCTAAAACCCTAGCTGGGGGTGACTGGGCCGTCGTATAGCCCTCATACTCGTAATGGCTATATATTATTTATGTTTTTTACAGATGTTACGCTCTGTAAAAAGTGTCCACAATAAATCCTTACCTGGTCAGCCTACCGAATCGGCAAGTATGATGGTAGGAAAACACCACCAGTCACATGTCAAATCACAGTCAATGGTAGGTTTTTCGGTGCTTTGGTTATCAAGCGTGGTCGTGTGTCTGACCAGACGACAGTGACCACAGCCGAAAATGAACGATTTTCAACATATCGATGACAGGTATGGTTACCGGTGTCCAGTCATTTTTGATGGAGAGATATCGTACTATATTGTCACCAAATGTAGGGTTATTACTATTTCAAGTTAACAAAAATTTTAAACATTTTTACGGCGAGAGGTGTTTGTAGGTGTTGGTGGACAGTCCATGCTATGTATTAGCATCGAATTATAGTGTGAGGAAATTAGCACAAAATGAACACGTGAGAACTTACTACCTGCCTCATGTATCACTGACTCATTCATCTCTCGATTCCTTTCACTTGTGTGTGTTTAAGAGGAATATGAACCATTAATAGTTTATTCTCTGTCTGTCTGATATTACGACAGTCCATGGTATCATCATCGGACCGATCGACAGTCCATGGTAGGTCAAAATACGGTCAGTCCGAACTGACGTGAAACGTGTAACCTTGGCCAATGATTCGCCAAATGGACTGTTGCAAAGACAAGCTACCATGGACTGTCGACATATCTGATATACAATCATATGTTGCCTCATTATAACATTGCAACTGTTATCCGGCTTCAATGTGAAGTGATCCAATCTACAGTTCATGGTCGCATGACACATGGACTGGTGCATTCATCTACAATCATACTTGTCGATTCAGCAGGGTGCTGGTGGTGTAACGTTTACAGTCCATAGTGACGCCCTGATGATAAATCTAAAAGAGAAATCAGTCTGTAAACTTTCCAGTGGAAGCGCCACGCAATGTCATGGTGAAGCCGAAATTTGACCCCCGTCGCAAACTACCCTATGGGGCGTTTTGTATATGCCAGTTCCACTTGGGTATATACCCGCTTCAAGTAGTGTTGATAGTTGTTAGTGTAATAACTTACAAGATTCAAGACTAATGTTTCATTGACTTTCTTAATCCAGTTGCTACAATGTCTGTAGAATGATTTTTCGTCAGTATTTACGAGATAACGAACATCAATTTTAGATTGGCCTAGGACCATAACAAATTGACTTTACCATATCGGTGAATTCGGCTATAA
Organism: Hanleya hanleyi; assembly: GCA_036873755.1. Classification (NCBI taxonomy): domain Eukaryota; kingdom Metazoa; phylum Mollusca; class Polyplacophora; order Lepidopleurida; family Hanleyidae; genus Hanleya; species Hanleya hanleyi. Next base: position 4,603 of record JAVTVY010002733.1, on the reverse strand, counting down.
AATGACATGGCGGTTGTTACAAAGTGGGGCTTCAACTGAAAAGTTTACAGGCTGATAGACTTCCGAACAGCCTTCGTGACCCCATGAACTTTCCGAATATGCCCATATTTGAAAAAATTAGAAGCCAGCAATGTGTCGTATATTTCATCCCCTTTGAAGTCAAGTTGTAAGTAGCCGTTATTGTTTCGACTGGAGAGACGCCCACGTGTTCTTTCAGCGAGCACAACGAGACCGTTCTACAGCGTATTCCAATTATAAAGTCGACTTGTCTGTGAATCCGACGAAGCCCGCTATAACGCCAGTAGTAGAGTAAACCTCAATTGACGTCCGTTGACCTCAGAAATTTGCATATTTCACACAGCCAATGAGAAGCGAGTATTTTGATCTCTGACCAAAAAGCTACCTCCAGCACAGGAGAGTTCCAAATTTGCATATCACGTGACCCAGGTCAAAGATGTATTCCTCCGCGATGATGCGGTCATGTCTGGCGGTGATTCGGTCTGCTTCCGCGGAGAAAAAGTAGTCCCTAGATAAAATGGTCCGATGGGGTCGAGTGAGGTATCAAAGTGAAGCTTATGTGAAGGGGCATCTAATGGGCTGGGTGTGGGTTTAAAATGGCGGGTTGTGGGTGGTGGTGGTGGTGGTGGGTTTAAAATGGCGGCTTGTGGGAGGTGGTGGTGGTGGTGGGTTTAAAATGGCGGCTTGTGGGTGGTGGTGGTGGTGGGTTTAAAATGGCGGGTTGTGGGTGGTGGTGGTGGTGGTGGGTTTAAAATGGCGGCGCAAGAGAACAAACGAGGCGCGGGGAGAAAAAACCCCTCACATTACCCTCAAAAAAACATCTAAGCCATATAATAATAATAAACATAATCTATAGGTGTTGTACCATGTTAATAGCATCAGTCTAGCATCTGTACCACCCTAGGGTCGAGCGTTTATTGTCCCGTGTATCTCCGCAGAAAATCAACAAACAAAATGGCGGCTCCAGGATGGTGTGGGGACGCCCTTTCCACATCACGGCGTCGATCATAGCGCCATCTGCACACACTGACGCAAGGGAGACAACTCGTGTGGCCCCAAGGATATGGAAATAGCCGTTTTGGAGCTAGGGGAGTTACTACTGGTCCAGTGGGGTCGAGTGATGTATCAATGTGAAGCCTATGTGAGGGGGCATCTGATGGGCTGGGTGTGGGGTTGAACTAGCATCATTCTGCGCATGCGCGGTGGCCCAAGGGTATGGAAATAGCCGTGTTGGAGCTAGGGGAGTTACTACTGGTCCAGTGGGGTCGAGTGAGGTATCCAAGTGAAGCCTATGTGAGGGGGCATCTGACTGGACTAGTGGGTTTGAAATAGCGTCATTCTGCGCATGCGCGGTGGCCCAAGGGTATGGAAATAGCCGTGTTGGGAGCTAACGAAGCCAATAATGGTCCAATGGGGTCGTATGAGGTATCAAAGTGAAGCCTAGGTGAGGGGGCATCTGACTGGACTAGTGGGTTTGAACTAGCGTCAATCTGCGCATGCGCGGTGGCCCAAGGGTATGAACATAGCCGTGTTGGCATGTAGGGGAGTGACTCATGGTCCAATGGGGTCGAGTGAGGTACCAAAGTGAAGCCTAGGTGAAGGGGCATCTGACTGGACTAGTGGGTTTGAAATAGCGTCATTCTGCGCATGCGCGGTGGCCCAAGGGTATGGAAATAGCCGTGTTGGAGCTAGCGAAGCCAATAATGGTCCAGTGGGGTCGAGTGATGTATCAAAGTGAAGCCTAGGTGAAGGGGCATCTGACTGGACTAGTGGGGTTGAACTAGCGTCATTCTGCGCATGCGCATAGACGTTTTGGGATGTAGGGGAGTCCCTAATGGTGCAATGGGGTCGAGTGAGGTATCTAAGTGAAGCCTAGGTGAAGGGGCATCTGATGGGTTGGGTGTGCGGTAGGAATATCATTCTGCGCATGCGCAGATGCAATGCGGAGCTCTCGTCCAATCAGAAGCGAGTATTTCAAATCCGCCACGGAGCTCTCGTTCAATCAGAAGCGAGTATTTTGACCCGGTGCATTATGGGACATATCCAAGATGGCGGCACGTATGTTCAAGATGGCGGCACATCCGGTGTCGAAAACTGGCCATTTTTTCGGGATGTGGTCACCTAGTGTCTAAAACTGGACCCTGTATGGGTCCCGCTAGACGTGTTGGAGCTAGGGGAGCCACGAATGGTCCAATGGGGTCGAGTGAGGTATCAAAGTGAAGTATTCGTGAAGGGGCAATTGATGGGCTGGGTGTGGGGTTGAACTAGCGAACTAGTGAACTCTTAGACGTCCGTATGTTCAACCCTCCGGGGTGTTCCCCGCCCCGGTGCCCCGCAGCGCGCGCGCGGGTTCTCCGGCCGCAGCGCGCGCGTCATCCCCGGCAGTGCCCGCGCGGACGCGGGTCAAAAGGTCAAAGGGTCACCTCCAGGTCAGACGGTCCAATGTCCAATGAGACAATGTTGCGGCATCGCTATAGTCAGAGCTTGAGCACAAAAATGGGGATTGTAAATGAACCTGGGAAAGATGGGCAGGTCCATTTGGACCAATCAGCGGTCGAGAAAAAAAAGCCAATCAGCGGTCGAGAAAAAGAACCAATCAGCGGTCGAACAATCAGCCAATCGAATTGGGGTACTCACGGTGTGCTTTCGCTGACGTCCGCGCCTACATCTGGGTTCTTGTACACCCAGGTAATGTTTTCTGGACATGGATGGGTTACCTTTGGCTCCATTCCAGGCCACTGATTGGCTAATACGGTGTTCAAAACCAGTTTCATGCATTATGCTCATAGAACTTATAGTAATAATCTATACGTGTTGGACGAGTCTTTTCACTCACCGTATACACGCACCTCAATGAAATGCCCGCTCCAAACCTAGACCAAAAACACGTACTTGGTCTGTAGGCTGATTTCATTGGCTCTCTATTTTACTATAGTGCTCTTGCATTCTAACCTTGATGGGTTACCTAGAACTTATAGTCATCAACATAATCTATACGTGTTGGACGAGTCTCTTCACTCACCGTATACACGGTTACATTTTGGCCCCATCCTACACCACTGATTTCAGTTTGACTGAGTCTCCACATTGGGCATTGATGCATTATGAATAAAACACACAAGACAGGGTTTTTTGGTGAGATCTCATTTTTTTTATTCAGTGAACAACAACAACGTGAGAACAACCACGTGAAAACTGAAGCCCAGAACAAAGGGCTTGTAATTAATTGAAGCCCAGAACAAGGGGCTTGCACATTGAAGCCCAGAACAAGGGGCTTGTAAACTTAAGCCCAGAACAGCGGGCGTGTGTACATTGAAAGAACTTAAGCCCAGAACGGGGCTTGTACATTGAAATGATGGGCGGCCCAGTCATATACGAGTACATCGCGGTCCTCGGCCTTGGCGTACTCGTCAAACATCTGTACGATGGTAGATAAGGGTCTTCCCCGGCATCGATGGTACAGGTAAAACAAGCAATATTGTCCGCACACGCCACTGGTCAGGCTTTGCAACGTTTGACTGTTCCAACACCACGTCTCTGTGCCTTGATCCATGAAGTCTGTTAAATCGGGATGGAGGGGTGGCAGGCCGTACGGGTCAAAGTATTCGCCCTGCTGTTCTGTCAAGTACACGCCCACCCAATGTTCACCGGGCCGATCCATCGGGTCCGTGTTGAGAACGTAGCAGCAGGATACACACGGTCTAATGGGAACACATCTCGGGCGAACACCCCTTGAAAGACCATACGTGTCTCTGGGTCATTCTCCAGCACGGTGGTTATCTGGTCTGTATCCATGTTAGGTGGAGAAGTCACACAGGACGTTGCGCGCCTTGTCCACTTGAATGATGTTGTCAAACTCGGCGTAGCAGATCACATTGACGGTGGTCGCCAGGGCTCGTGCAAAGTGGATTTCCAACCGTAAGTTGCCTTGCTTGGCCAGGGCCAGCTGATGGTCGTTCTCTAAGGTGGGAGTTAGATCGAAACAGAACAACGTGTATCCGTTCGCGTAGTCCTCCCGACTGATCATATTCCCTTCGTCCTGGTTGATTTGACCGGTGGCTGTAAACAGGCTCTGATAGGCTCGAATGAAATTCCTCCGCCCAAAGTTCGGTGTTAAGGCCGTGGCTGGCACCTGTTGTCCATCCACATGCAGGGCCACAAAATTGATGCCGAAATGTTGAAAGTCAAACGGATTCTCTGGGTAGGCTCCGCTGAAACTGGTATTTTCCACACAGGCCAGGATCAATCGCTTGGGTAGTTTTTCCAGGAACAGGTTTTCTTTGTTGGCACCCATATTTCCAGCAGGCACAGAGAACACTTTGGTTTGTACACGTCGGATAGGGTACTGGGCTGGTTTTGTTTCCAAGGCTTTCATGTGTCCCAATTGAACGGCTGGATTCGGTTTCACTTTTCGGACGTACAGGACTGCGTCTTGGATGACAATCTTATAGTCCGCTGCATGCCCCTCTACGTTAGTGGCCATCAAGGCGAAGGTCGGAGGCGCCCGTATCAGTCGGATTTTGATGGGGATCTTGTTCAAGAGGTACCGGTCTTGCATGAACATGTCTGCGTGCAGTCGACCCAT